>ML778167.1:263224-279766 GCA_009831015.1 Picea engelmannii | reverse complement strand
TGTCTGCTACTAGGGACAGTCATGGATAATTTAAACTTTATTTGTTTATAAAGGGATTTTAATCAGTTTGTTACTTCATATTTCCAGAGACGAGATCAAGGAAAACAATTTTAAAATCCAAAACAGTAATGTAAACACATTCATGGTCGTTTCCTGGTTTTGTAACAATTTCGAGAATTATAAACAACAAATAAACACTACATAGAAATGTAAGGCTTTAATCAAGAAGGAATCTTATATTTCGATAGACAGTGATGAAATAAAAACGAGGTTTCTAACAAGAGTTAAGTATTAAGGAACAAAAGTTTTACAGGTCTTAAAATTACTAAAAGTAATTTCAGAGGAAAAACTGTAATTCATTTGACATCCAAACCAATCTGAAATATAAATCAACAATGTATATAACCTCAAATTGATTACTTGTTAGAGAAAACATTAAAGGAAGAATTCAACAAAGTATACTAAACAGGGAGAAGACACATAGCTACAAAGTTGCAGGATCCAGAATCTCGTTTGTGATCAATATTCTGATGTATTTCAAAACTGATATTACAAAAATGGCTCTCTCCAAAATTTTTGAAGCCTTTTCTCGGCCTTTAGAAACCATATTTATACATTTTCATCAAAGTTTCTCGTTGGTGACTAACCAACTTCCTAATATTACAGTTACATAAAAATAATGTCAATCGTTTACAATTTCTTTTTAATTTCTAATAATAAAAACATTTAAAAAGGTTTTAAGCTTGCGTTGACGAACTTCCTTTCTCTGCTTCAACACACTGAACACATTTTCCAAAAAAATTTACTAAAATCCTGGGAGCCTCGTGTATCTCATTTGCTTCAAATGAGAAAAATCTTCTCTATAATTCGGGCAACCGACTTTCTATCATTCTTTCTTTGAATTTAACAATTTTCAACTTTAAACTTGAAGCCACCATCCACTTGTTGATCTCTGTGATGTTGATCAATTTGATGTTTGGAATCTCTGCTTTCTTTTCCTCCAGCTCTTCTCTAAAATTCAGCTGGTGCTTGGCAATATTGACTTCGCCTAACAATCCAGAACAACCATATGTTCCAATATTCAATGAATCTTTTTCAAATAGATCAAAGATTCCCTGGCAATCCTCATTAACTTCTCTTGTGATTCGTTTATATTCAGCTAGTTTTGTTTCCCATACTTTTATCATTATGTCTCCTTAACTTGTTCAGAAATAGATAATTTTTGAGTTTTTCCGATTTCTTCCTTTGATGAGAAAGCCACTGCTTTTTGAAAAGTTGTCCTAGCTGCTTTCGCCTCCCTTTCTTTCTGGAACACATTCTCCAAAGACTTATTTGATTCTTGAAAATAATTATGGATTACTTCTAGATTCAAGACCACATTCTGTTGTTCCTCCTCTATTTTTACATATATCTCCAATGCATGTGTCCTGAAACTTTCAAGCTCTATTGCCTGGTTAGTGATAGAAATAATCTTATCTTGCAACTGTTTGTTTTATTCTCCCAATTTTCGAACCTGTTCCTGTGTGACCTGTATTAAGTGTTTTGCCTCATCCAAGTCTTTATTTAATTTTTGGATTTCTTGCATATATTTAAGTCTAGCTTGTTCCAAACCCTTCTGTATTCCCCAACTAATATTTCTTTCATTTTCGTTTAGTTTGTCTTGCAACTGGATTATTGTTTGGTCCTTTTGTTCAAGCAGAGTTGTTAAATTGCCTACATAATACATGTTTGTTGATGCTATTGCACCCATTGTACCTGCTAATTCTGTAGCAAACTCTCCATCCTTGAGTTTCTTTCCATCTATAATAACTCTGTTCTTTTTAATCGTTCCTTCTCCTCTTGGATGAATTTCATGTTTCAAGACTGCTCTTCGCTTTTTACTGAAAAAGTAATCAGATGGGGGGATTTCATCTCTTGAAATCGGCTCTAAATCACTGACATATAAAACTCCTTCATGGGGAATTCTGAAATTCGACTGTAATGGAGTTAAAGAGGTGATAGGACTGCCAAGTTCTATTGAAGCTGTTCCTCCTATTTTTTCTGGAACATTCTTCATGATTTCTGGAATTTTTTCTGGCTCTTTTCCCTTATCCATTTCCGATTCTTTTGTTTGAGAACCCTCCACGTCTTGGGAAGGTATCTCAATATCCTTCAACTTACCTTTGTCATTAGTTTTACCCTGAGTATTAGTTTCAAACCCTGGAGGGGTTTCTTCCTGTTTTGGCGATGGGGTCGAAATTTCACCCTGTAAAATCTTAGGCAGGCAGCTTCGCCTATGGCTTTGAAAAGATGCAAACCCAGCCTGTGATTCAGGTGGAAAGGCCTGGACTCTGTTCAGTACTTCTTCATAAGACTTAACATCCTTAAAAATATCATCATAAACAGATACTTCATGTTCATATGCCTTTAAATTACAATGTATGTAATGCCTACTTATTATTTGGTAGGGGTCATATTTTCTATGCTCAATATTTACTATCTTCACTTCTTCCAATGAATCGACCTCTACCTTAGAATGCCCTAAATTTGATAAAGGAAATTTCCCGACATGAACAGGGAAAGATGGCCATGCTTTTTTCTGAAGTGCTTTTAGTTCCAACCCAATACCACCCTTAGCTATCTGATGAGCTACTTCTCTGCATACCAATCTGTCTAGTAAGAATTTTGGGAGTGCATGAGGGGGAATGGAACAACCATAGACCCTAATATAGGAAAATTTTTCCTTAATAAACCATTTGGCAACTGATTTAAGACTTTCTATGACTGCATCAGAAATGCCAGGGGGTTCACATCCAAAAAATAATTTGTGCATAGGAATAATGACAAAGTGACAAACATCGTAAAAAACATCTTTAGATTTTTCCTCCCAAAGGGCTGAGTGGTATTCATGAATGGGTTCTGGACATGAGATGCTCCAACTCCAATTCATTAATGGAAAGGGGGTCATAAAATAGATTGCATCCATAATATATGCAGACATATAAAAAGACATTGGTTGTCCTTTTGACTTGGCTTCTTTGTAATTTAAAATTTCTTGTGTCAGGTTATCCGATAAAATTTTATGCCAGTTAAAACTATTTCCTTCTGAAACTTCCTCTAAGAAGGGTACCTAGTCTGCGTGAAAGTGACAGGGATCTTTTCTCCCGAAAAGTTTGCATAACATCATGGATACATAAACCATATATTTGTTTAAGGAAGGTATAGCATAAATCCCATGAGAATCAGCCCTAAACTTTGCTTCAGACCTCGACCATCCTTTAATCATGTCGGGGCATGTCTGGTCTGCCTCAATAAATTCTTTTCTCTGAAACTCAACTAAAAATTCAGCATTAAAGGTGTGTTTATGTTTTGGCGAGAGTTTATACATTACTTGAATGTGCTCAAGCCTGAATGAGCCGACGATAGCTCCTTGCTCATTCTGAATGCTCCTTGTTGGGATATCTACCTTATCCAGAGCCTAGCCGACCATCTCAGTATATGCCACCAGCCTCAGACGTGCAACAACCTTATGAAGTTCAGACTCAGCAACGTCCCAGAGATGATTTTCAGAATCAGGGTCTGCATTCTTTAACTCATCCTCCAACAATTCAGAGATTTGAGCCCATGATTTGATGGAGTGTATGGCGTGTGGAGTAGTATTCGAGATAATATCACCTTCCTATGTATCTTCATTTTTCTTCGGTGCCTTTTTAGGTACCATGGCTCTGTGTTTGACTTAAAAACCTGTCACAGATAATGGATGAATAAGCTCAGCTTAAAATGTAAATACAAACGTTTGAACGTTTACTTAGAATATATTTAAAAAAAGACAAGATTTGTACAACTGTCACGAATTTAAAGCTCTTAATGCAGAAGATATTTTCGGAGATATGCATTTAATATTCGTACTTAGGTGCTCTCGAATTTTCAAATAAAACAAAAAATTTGCTTAATCGGAAAACGACGCATTAATGAACACTTATAGAAAGATTACCTTTAAACCTGTTTTAGAAAGAAGATTTATTAGTGTTAGTTATAGATTAAATCTGAAAACATGACTTTTCGGGGTTTTGGCAATCTTGATGTCGCAAGGTATGTCATCAGAAAAGCCCGATCGCCGAAATTGCAAAATCGCGAAATAGCGATGTTTTATTTAAGATTTAAACATTTTTAGCATGTTAATTAATCGAGATTAGACCCTTTCGGGATTTCGAAAATTGGGATTTCGAAAATCGGGATTTCGGGAATCGGGATTTCGGGAAACATGATGACATGAGACGTGCTCTCATGGAATCGCAAATCCTGAAATCGCGAAATTGCGATGGCTTGTTTCTTTTTTCAAAATAGGACTTAACTTATCTTAATTAACTAAATAATCATGATTAAGGCCAAAACATCATTAGTTTAATCTATCGGGATTTTGGGAATCGAGATTTCGGGAAACATGATGACATGAGGCGAGCTCTCACGGAATTGCGAATCCCGAAATCGCGAAATAATTATGTTAATTTTAAACCTTTCTTAGAAGAGACTAAACTAATTAGTTCATGTTTTAATTAAGACTTAAACGTATCGGGAAATTGGGGATCGGGGTTTCGTAATTCAATTTGCATCGATCATTTGTTTACAGAAAACCCCGAATCCCGATTTCTTTCACGTTTAAATTAAAAAAATCGCAAATTTTGAATTACAGCCCGTTTTAAATAATTTTTTCAAAGGGCGCTGGAAAATTTATATTTTGTAATTTTTTTCCATTCGTTGTCCAAAAGTAAATGATAAAAAAGGCATCGCAAATTTAGAAATGATGAAATTCTTGTTTGAGGAAAGCCGAAACCTTAAAAACAAAAATCTAGGCCTTAAGGATGAAAAATTTAAGCTTTGTTTCAACAGATAACACAAAGGTGTATAAAATGCAATTCAAATATTAATTTGTGGACTTGGAAAACAAAATTTTCATTTTTTTTTTCTTTTTTAATATAGAATAATTTGTGTATACACACACACACACACACATTTAACACTAAAACAATTGTTGGGAACATAAGTCACTTGTTAACATTTCTATAAATTTACAAAGACAAACATACAAATGAATGTAAATTTGACACACTAAATGACCTTAATATTATTTTTAAAAACTTCATTAAAAAGATACACAATTCCCTACTTTTATTTTTTTAAATTGCACATGCAATTTCACAAAAAGTATATGAGTTTTGAAAATTTCAATTAAAAAAAAAATGTCAAATGTCAAATTTTTATCACGTATTACACTAAAAAGTGTGGCAAATATTCATAAACTCGCTCACATTAAAATTTAAATTAGATTCAACCTCTCAAGTTTAAATCATGGTGCAACTATTACAGCTTCTCTTACTTCTACAAATAACAAATATCAAATAATCATAAAATAAATAAGTTTTCAAAAGGTTGCCCATAATTCATCACAAATATCAAATAATCATACAACGAATAAGTCTTCAAAAGGTTTGAACCATAATTCATCACTTAGTATTAGATTAATTGAAAAATCAATTTCATAATTTGTCACCTCATATTAGACTAATTGGAAAAATTATTTCATCATTTGTTAAGCGGTATTAGATTGATAAAACAATGAGAATAGCCGCATAACAACTAGTCCCTACCTCCTTGATTAATCAAAGCATCACACAAAATGTTTAGGCTTGTACAAAATGTTTTAAAGAGTAAAATATTGATTTACCAAGAGCTTTGCCTCCTGGACTAATCGAGACATTTTACAAAATGTTTATATAAAATGTTTAGGGAGTAAAATATTGATTTACCAAGAGCTGATCCATTTTAATTAACCAAAACTCTATAGGAAACGAAGGGGAGGAACTTCAAATACCAGAATCACTTGTCTAAGGCTTGTTACACTCCCTGGGCAAAGTAACCCACTGTTGCATGATTTTGGAATTAGGGTTACTTTATCTAAATTTGTAATTTATGAAAGAAATTTATGAAATAAGAAAAACTATAATTATTGATGGATGGTATAACTAGCACAGCCGCTAACTCGTGGCTGAGAACACCGAAAGGTAACATAATATATTAATAATCTTCAGGTATCCCTACTACAATGAAAAATCTTCCACTCTTACTGCAAAACGTACCATCTGTGTATCATCTTCCAATCCCTCTCATAATTACTTGACCATGAATTACAAACCAAAGAATATGCACATCTTTACTCATTACAGACCAAACATCGTCCTGCTTGCTTCGTATCCAGTCGGGACGGACCACCTTCAACTCTCCAATAAAAAATGTGCGTCAGCTGAGCCAATGCAAGTTCAATTGCGGGAATAGCCATGGCAGCCCCTGGGCATCCTCTCCTTCCTACCCCGAACATAATCATACTGAAGTCTAATTGATGCGCACTCGCTCCTTTGTTGATGCGCACTCACAATCATTTCATATTCTCCATGGAAATCATGGCCAACACTTCAAACGCACGTGGAGGGGAGACTGGAGGTTGAAATGCTTCATTTCACATCCACGCGGCAAAAAACATCCACACTGGTAAAAAAATGACTGCGCGTAAAACTTTTTAATTGGCATCCAACACCCATGTGGCCATACCTATCCGTCCAGTAACAATAATTTAGTAAATCGCGGCCAGCTTAACATATTATCTCTTAATCACTGAACGTGGCAATCTGGTGGTGAGCAAGTAATTTTTTAATCTTATTTAGTAAATGTGAAAAAGTAATCACATAAACGTATGTCTTTATAAATGAGCGGAAGTTAATTTATCAAAATCTCATCCATTGATTAGAGAGGATGACGAAGAATATGCCAACATCTTCAATTTCCAACCCTAAGATTGAAATTTACGATTAAAAGGTCATTAATTGTGCCCATTGTCAATAGGTGTACGCCTTTCGGTGTAATTAAATGATAAGAAAAATTCTTTAATAATCCATAGAAATACAAATTTTGGGTCCACTAAGATCTTCACGTCAACCCTTCTATATTATTTCAATTTTTTTTCTTAATAAACTTTACTTACATAACAACAACTTTATCATATTGTATTATAAATACATCGTTAAATAAAATAGTTTGTCAGTGTTGATGCACAAAGAACAAAGAACAGATGGACGTGTCCAACAAAGAAGAGATGGACGCCAACAAAGCATAAATGGACACCATGAACAATGCAATGTGATAATGATTTCAAGGACAGATGGACCCCCATGCACAAAATGTTTAATTTCTTGCCAAATTTGATGAGAGCAAAGTTCGATTCTCTAGGAGGCTCTAAAGTCTACACAAGATATCATATGTTGATACCAAATCCATGTAGCTCAGTAAGGGTCCATGCATACCCTTCCTTCCATGTCGAAAACCCAGTGAAAAAAGATCACTTCAAGCTTATGTATTGAGAGAGAAGTGGCTTCTTCTATGTTCATTAGACAAAGTGTTGTTGGGCATCAAAGTGGTATGAAGAAGGCATTTTTATTTTTCTTTTCTAATTTCTTATGCTTATTTGTACGCTTCTACTTCTCGGTAAAGTTAAAATTCTATATCATAATAAGCAGTCTTTCTCACAATAGTATTATTCCTTCTACAAGATCAAAAAAAAAGATTGCAGTATATTGGCAATGGTTAAGCTAACATTTTAAGAATGATTGACAGGAGACAACAAGAAATTGTGTTATTGTTTGTTACTTCATTCTATGTTGTTGTAAATCCCACAAAAGGAATTGAAATTATGTCTTTATCGTGGATGCTGATGAAGAGATATGTAATATAAGCAAATGGTGAAAGGCCAATTTTACTAGATCTTCCATGGAGAACTATCTGGTCCATGTATAATATGAATTGGATTTTAGTGAAGGGAACAAGGAATTAGAAGAATGTATCACTTAGAAACTTCTGAAAGAATAAATCTCATGGAATAGATTAATGGTTAAGACAACAATAAATTTAACAAAGTGATGTAATTGTGAATTTCACTTTCTGGCCAAAAAGATGGATGCTTCTCTAGGTATAACCATAGATTAGACTGAGTTTACTCCAATAGACAAGAAAGAATGAAATATGTGGTGAATGTTGATGTACAAATGCTCTTAAATTGGTTGAAATCTGAAAAGAAATAACATAAATGACTAATCAGGGACATGTATTTCACCTTTTGCAAATAAAACTCACTTGCAAAATTTCAAGTGTTGCAAGGTAGGCATGAGTATCTACATTGCTATAAGCCCAACTCTCGAAATCTGCTATGATGACAAATGTTTCTTGTCATGTTTGCATGCTGCAAAGATTGAATAAGCATTATTCTATGTGCAATCATCTTCTGAGTTTTTCCTTGGTGGTATGATATCAGACGAAATAGTATAGGAATATGTAGACTATGGAAAATACCTATAATAACACAAAACTCACTTATGTAATAAAAAAAAATTGTCTTTTTGAGGGATTACCTAGCACATAATTTGTCAAAACCATAGACAATCATTCCTACAGAAAGAGATTAAAAGATCCATAAGATTGTGAATTATTAAATAATAAGATAATGTCTCTTGAAGCGTTAACAAGTCCAAAGCATTCAGAAAATCTATGATTTAGAAATTTACAAATTAAACAATTCATTTAGAGGGAAAACAATTGTTTAGCAATGCCACATATGTTTGAGTTCCTCTAGATCCATGTCAGAGGAATAATGCCTTGCAAAAAGAACCACTTCAGTAGTGAACCTTTGTTTGTCAAACCCTTGAATACAAATATTTTTCTTCTTGATTTTGTTGGAGACCTATGACTCTAGAATATATCCTAGGGGTACGAGCACATGCCTCCATTGTATATATTTCAGGAAAAGCTAAGAATATTTTTCCACATTTAAATATCACGCGCATAGGAAACATTTGAGTGTAGCATCATCTGTCACCTTCATCAACAAATTTCAGATGGAGTTACAGTTACAACTAGTGACGGATTCCTATAGACAACATGAGAACTATAAAGCCTCTTTGTTTAACAACTAGACATTCAAAATTCTTTTTGCCAATTATTTTTTTTGTCTTTGTAGTTTGCAGAGAAGTGTTGTTCATAGGTAACCTTCCCCCAAACAATGAGGAGGGAGAATGTTGAAGTGGAAAATCGTTATTTAGGTATGCCAGAGGAGGGAGAATGTTGAAGTGCACAATCATTATTCAGGTATGTGATCTCTTCCTTTGGAAAATGGACAAGTATATTTGCACTTTGATGATTATACAACACAACGATATCCAACCACATAGAAGGTTGACGTTTCGGCATGCTCGTCGTTCTAGAAAGTCATTTGGTTAAATAGCTTTGCAATATGCATTTTAGTACATCCTTTGGTTAATTAGTCTAGTTTACAGACATGATATCTATTTAAGAATGTAAATTTTGAAGTTCTTAAAAACCATGAACAAAAACTCTTGTTGTTTATTTAAATTATAATGTCGCTTCATCTTTCGTAGAAAAAAATACTCAAATAGATAAAAACATATTATGTGCATTTATGTCTAATGATAATACTTTCCTCTTCATCCTCATCATTGTCTTCATCACAATCTTCATCATCGTCTATTAATTCTTTAGGAGTTTCAAGACTCTGCACTTCGGCTTTGTTCAAGAACTTCTCTAGATCATTAATTTTGAAAAAATGGTCCTCCAAAACCTTGGCTTCTCCATTCTCTTCATTTTCATCCTCATCATCATTGGCCTCCTCCTTCTCGTGCTCCTAATCCTTCTCTAGTTCTTATTCACCGCTTTCCTCAAAATTTGAGGACTTCATTTCTTCCACTTAGGGTTTTGGAGGTTTTGTCGATATTTTTAACTCGCCTCTTGAGAGAAGAGAGAAGAGGGTGGGCCTACAAATTTATCTGTTGTCGTATCTTATTTACATCAAAATCATCTATTAACAGACTACTGAGAGGAAATTTGGAAGATTTAGGAACCATCTAAGAAATTAAATATTTGGAGGCAGTTTTTGCATTTTTGGTGAGCTCGGGAGGAGGGGCAAGACATAAATTGAATATCTTAAATTCACTAGGAGAGTAGATAGAAGGTGCAGTGGTGGGGATGAGATGAAACATCCAAGTGTATCTAGATACATCTCTTTGATCAAGAAGGTGGTATAATGCATTAGGAGTAGGAATAGGCGGTGACTACACATCGACTACGGTGAGCATAGACTGCAATGAACTGTATTCTTGAGTGCTCTGCAATGTCAGAGACTTCAAACCATCCAATCACGTAATTTTTATTTGTAAACCAGTTTTTATATATAACGGAAATGTTAAATATTTGATGTACACCATGGATAATTACATCGCATCACAATCTCTACACCAATCAAAAATTAAATTCCCTTCTAAGTTTGAATTGTTTGATTTATAAGACCTCTTCACCCAACTTAGGGAGTTTTCAATGATAATTACCTTCATATAAGGGGGAATCATTGAGTCCATATCCATATCATAACCCTCAAAGGGATGGGTGCATCCATTAATTAATGTTGTAGATGATGATTTTTTTACACGCCTTTCTAAGTTATATTTCAAAGTTTCTTTTTTATTGGATTCCATATGGAGATGTGTGACAAGTAGAATGGAGATTCTAGAATAACATCATAATAGGGTTGTAGAGATAGACATTTTAGCTAATTGAAGACTATGAGCCATGGTGTGATGAAGAAATAATCACTACCTCAAAAACATAGTCTTGTTTCCATGATTAGTGTCCACTCTTCAACTATGTTAAAAATGACAATAAAGAAACTGCTAAAGTAAGGGCCCACTAGCAATATTTAGTACCATTTAGTGGTCGACTATTTGATAATATATACAAAAGTTGGCCATAGTGCATTATATATGCAATTTTCCTTATTAGCCAACCTTTCTAATTCTAGATTTGTATAATGAATATAACAAGATTTGATTGCAACTCTTATATAATAAATAATATGATACAAGTCATATTTTCATGACTCCTCTTTCTCCAACTTCAAATACTTTATATTTTTTCAAATTCAAACAAGGCTAGCTTGTCTTTGTCCTTGACTAAAAATGAATATACCTCAGTTGGAAGATAAAAAGTATTTTTTTTATTTCTAGATGCTATAGTGGGAAATCCCCTCTATGGACTGCACTAGGGTTCAACATGTAGGCAGATCTAACTGTATAAAAGTATCCTACCTTTCTAACTACCCCGAATATACCCAAATTCATACATAAAATACAAAGTAAGAAGGATTAGGTAACTGTACCTTTTACTCTACGTCCGGTGTCGATCCTCTTGCACTTGATAGCTCCGTTGAATGCAAGCCTCCTCCCAAGGTTGACCTGTATTCACAAACAGATAAATAGGAAACTAAAAACATGCATCTCATATATAAATCATGAGTTAGATGTTATAATAAAGAATAAACCAAATGTGAACATTTGACACATCATATTTCGGGATAGGAAAAATATTTCTTTTATTGATATCACAATGTTTACTTACAACAAGGTTGGCGACTGCTCCATGATCCTGGTCTGGGATCCTCTTCACTGAGCTCCAAGTGCACCTCTGCATATCTTTCTCCTCTAAACCTTCTCTTTGGAAAATGGGATGGGCTTATAATGGAGGAAAAAGGGAAAAATGGGGAATGTTGATGCAATTCTCTCAACAAGGTTGCAAATGCTTGGGGCAATGAGGGGATGTGAAATGGGCAGAGTTTCACTGTTGTTATTCTTGGCTTCAAAATGAGACCCCAACACCTCCTTTTATATGACAAAAGGATGGTTATTCGGTTGGGTGAAGAGCTATAGGCGGTGGAACAGTTGGGAAACTACCCAATATCTTGTAATATCAACGAATTCCTTGCAACATTTTAATTTTTGAAACTTTTGTAAGTATATGTGGGATGTAATGGAACAACTAGCATATGCACACAGGCTGTAGTGGTGAAACGAGTGTGTGTATGTGGGAAGTAATGGTGCAGGGTGTGTATATCTTCAAAAATAATGTTTTTAAGAAGAGCTAGTCAATAATGGCTTGGAAAAAATAGCAAGTAAGAGGGCCAAATGCCAGGAATGCATGTATGGAGAAATTTAGGGTTATAACATATGCCCCCTAATGTGTGAGGTCAGAAGAGAATCTGATGGCCGAAATACATTACAAAATATTCACCAATGTACGAAGCGAGTGAGCCTGGGACCAGAGTTCGGGAGGTGCCATCTACAAAATAACAATTGTCTCATTGAGGTGGGTATACCCATGCTCAAGATGAAATAAATCATGGATGCCAATCAAATACACTGCAGATCCATGTCATATAACTATATAAAGTGTAGTCACTAGAAATACACAGTGGATCTACATCTCAAAATCGAAGATATACATGTATAGTATCCATCTTCAAGAAGAAAGTGGCACCTAATGGTTGGAAATAAGGCCTTCAGAGCTCGAGCAACAACTTCAAGATCTTCAAAACTTGCGTAGGAGTGTAATGTGATTGTACGACTTCACTACCCCGAGGTCTTCGACGGATCGTTGGGAACAGACAAGAGGATATCGATGATCAGGCAAAGAACTTCACTAATAATTTCGAACAAGGACTTGATTGGACTTTCGGGATGATCGGGCATGAGGTCAAGAGACAAACTATAGAAAGGTTGACTCGGGCTGGGTAAAAATTCCCTTGGAAAAAAACATGAAATATGATCAGACTCAGGAAGCATGACATTGACATAAGTTCATGATGTAAGAGGCAACGCAAACTCTCCATGTGTTTGGAAGAATAACCAAACGGAGGAGGACATAGCTCTATGTAACGAGAACAACTTCCTAAGGTCATATTAAATCCCAAAGATTAATGAACAAACAAAAGGATGTGCTTTGTCCAAGGGAGACTCATTGTGCAACCAAAAAAGAAAATATATTTCTCGTCCTCTTTTTTGGGTATATTTGATTTTTTTTGTCTTTTTCAATAATTTTTAAAGATTTTGAAAAAGAATAAGAGAATGTTATGTTACAATGGAGGAATGATTGTTGCAAGCATACTAGTTCCAAGTGCAAGGAACACAATAATTCTCAAAGCAAGGAGACATGTGCAGGAAAAGGACACTCGAGGAAAATTCCTCCATGGTTCAAGGTGTCAGGTCATAGAGGCAAAGTGCTACAAGGCTTGTGTATAAAGCGTGCTTTAAAGGTTCAGTTGAGAGAAACATGGAGCCGACATTAGACCAAAGATGCAGAGATGCAAATGTGATTAGCACGACATGATGAAACCCCCTTCAATGTATTTTTCACGAGCCCAGAGAAGGTAAGCTCGGTGGTTTTTTCACATTTATAGAGTTTGAAAAAACGTAAAAGAGGACTCCACTTGGGTACCTTTTTCGAAAATAGTCTAGTCAATTCGAAAAATGGATAAATTAGCATCGAAAATACGTCTATTTAGAACCATTTTAAAGAGTGTGACACAGAAAATATCACTCGACCATCTTCTCAATTTTAAGTAGTCTGAAAAGAGCTTAACTATCGACTCTGTATGGTGTGTTCTTATGGACCAATTTAACAAGTGTGAAGGAACAAGGTCACTCGACAATCTTTTCAATTTTAAGGAGTCTGAAAAGATCTTAACTATGGACTCCATATAGTATGTTCTTCTGGATCAATTAACGAGTGTGAAGGAACAAGGTCACTCGGTGATCCTTTGAATTTTAAGGAGTATGAAAATAGCTTAACTATGGACTATGTGTAGTATGTTCTTCTGGACCAACTAACGAGTGTGAAGAAACAAGGTCACTCAGTGATATTTTCAATTTTAGGGAGTCTGAAAAGAGATTAACTATGGACTCCGTGGGGGTTCCTTTTTCATAAATTTAGTGCCTCAGGCCCAAAAAAGGGTTAAACTTATACCTGAGAATACTCTTCTAGCGAACCGAAGTTCCTATAGTATACCTTTGTTCGTAAAATTGACCATCTGAACCAAAAGAGGGGTAAACTAGCATCGGACAGAGGTGCCTTCAAGTTTTAATTTGGCGAGCGTGAAGGACAAAAAGATTGCTTGGAAATCTTTTCATGTTTAGAGAGTCTGAAAAGGGTTTAAAGAAGACTCATTTTTGGGATTCCCAAGGATGAGGACAAGAGAGATGACATATCATATGTATGAGGCTCAATCTCGTAATCATGATAGGACTAAAAGGACACCCGAGCCTAAAGTCATTAACGATGACACGGATGCCACAATGCAACCAGGATCTACATAGGGCCTCCATGTAGAGGTAGGATCTACCACCTCACCATGGTACTTGTAAAACAACAATAATGGTTATGTACCTCAGTTTGGTGGGATCGATCCTATGGGAAAGCGGAAAAGACAATGAGATGAAAAAAGTGGAGCTGGAAACCTAACTTAAATGAAAAAAGTTGGAAAAAATGACTTTTACCAAAGGACCTTTAAAAGTGACCCATCTCCCAAAAAGTCACCAAACCTAAAATCAAAATGCGTCGTAACATCCAAAACGAAACTCAGGAACCACACTAAATGACTCTCAAGCCAAAAAAAATGACAAAAGGTTCAAAAAAGTGGCAAAAAGGGCCAAAAAAGTCTATAAATAGAAGTTGGCAGCTCATTTTCACCATTGCAAATTGAGAATTAACCAAAGAGAGAAAAATACCCCTTTGCTAAAATAGTTGATTCCGAGAGATTCAGAGGACGAAACGAACTTTCGCTCGGACTAAGTAAGTACAAACCAACCCCTCTTCCATTTCCATACTTTGTTTATGTATTTATTTTAGTTTTTTTTGGGGGGGGGGCATGAACTCCTAAGAAAGGGCGAACCTATGTGTACGTGGGTTGCCTAAGGAAAACTCACAGGAAGAAAACAATCTGCCCATGTGCATACGCGACTGTGTCCAAGACAACCCACGTACACCTTCAATAACATAGAAAAAATGAAAAAGCAAGAGCTAATTCCCCCCATGAACTTGTCATGTAACATGATGTATGTCCATTGGAGAGAGAGGGAGCACAAGGATATTGATATCTTGATTGATGAGGACCTTGCTACTATCACTGCATTGAAACAATGCAGGTTATGGAAGTTATTTCGGTGTCCATTCATGAGGGCACAACCCAGGCTGCTGAATGCCTTGGTGGATTAACGACATCCTAACGTTGAGGCATTTATGCTCAAGGGGAAGTTGTTGACTCCAATCACTGAGGACATATACTTTCTGACTAGCCTCTTGAGGAGAGGGGAACCAGTAAACTTGCGTTCATTTCCCCCTGGGCCCCACAACATCGTCGAGATGATCGAAATGCATTGTGAGGCTGACACTGAGAAAGTAGGTTCTGAGGTGCCAATTCACAAGATCACCGACCTATCACTGAAGCTAATAGTTTTAATCATTGGGCAGATCACTGGATCTATGGCCTTACATCAGGCCTCCCAGGCGCCCATGTATTGTGTGGTGCAGTGCTTAAATGCACAAGTGTTCCAATGGAGAATGACCATGATTGACTGCATAAAGAGATAAATCACAGAGTGTCGAGGGAAAAGTAACAAAAAAATTGGGTTTCGTACCATTTTATTATCATTCTTCTTCGAGAGGGTACCCAGCATGAGTCCACGAGAGACAGTACATGGGCATGTGGCCTCCTTCCCAGTAGTGTGTAGGTGGGCGACATTGTTGCTGTGAAAGGGGGGAGGAAGGACCATAGAGGCCTTTGATGATACATTTTTTGACTGGTGGGAACGGTAGATTCTGACAATAGAGGACTACCCCTATGTCAGAATCAACTTTTCTAGGGATCCGTACATGCCCGTACCTCATGGAGAGGAGCGAGGGGAGATAGGTACGTTTGTTTTTAAATTTATTTATTTATTTTAATTTCTTTTTTATATATATCATTTTTATGTGTACCAGAGTATCTGATAACTATGTATCTGTTATGTACAGATGTGGGACCAGTGCTTCCAACAGACTTCTTGAGGACCAAGCGATGTTCTTGACCAGAGGCAGTACTAGCCGCAGTCATCAAACCAGCAGCAGCAGCAACAGGGGACCTCCATCCAGAGAGGCTGAGGGATTTCTGAAACAGGTGGAGAAGAACCTCACTACGCTCACTCGTGAAGTCCCCAAACCTGGGTCCAACTATTCTGATGTTTGGTGTGTTGATTAAGGTTGGTTTTCATTGCTTTCAACCCTTGAAGAAATCCCGATAGCACAAAGGATGAACTCCAAAGAGGTCCCCTTATTTTGAAAGCCCTCACAAGAAGACGCTTTGTGGATTGAGTTATCCTAGAATTTTGGTTAGAGAAACCATGCTTATTTGTGGAATAATGAGATGAAGGTCAATGAATTTTTTAGTGAAACTATCCTATATGGATAATTCTTGTAATGCCATTTCCGGTGGTATGTGGAACATCACATAACTCCTCATGGTTAGAGAGTTATGGCCATAAGAAGTTGGAGAACCCAGGTTTGGGTAATGGACCCAAGTTTGTTTGATGGATAATGATATGATTTTTGATATATTTTCAGGTAATACTATTCTATATGGATAGT
>ML778167.1:243048-257600 GCA_009831015.1 Picea engelmannii | reverse complement strand
AAATAACATAAATGACTAATCAGGGACATGTATTTCACCTTTTGCAAATAAAACTCACTTGCAAAATTTCAAGTGTTGCAAGGTAGGCATGAGTATCTACATTGCTATAAGCCCAACTCTCGAAATCTGCTATGATGACAAATGTTTCTTGTCATGTTTGCATGCTGCAAAGATTGAATAAGCATTATTCTATGTGCAATCATCTTCTGAGTTTTTCCTTGGTGGTATGATATCAGACGAAATAGTATAGGAATATGTAGACTATGGAAAATACCTATAATAACACAAAACTCACTTATGTAATAAAAAAAAATTGTCTTTTTGAGGGATTACCTAGCACATAATTTGTCAAAACCATAGACAATCATTCCTACAGAAAGAGATTAAAAGATCCATAAGATTGTGAATTATTAAATAATAAGATAATGTCTCTTGAAGCGTTAACAAGTCCAAAGCATTCAGAAAATCTATGATTTAGAAATTTACAAATTAAACAATTCATTTAGAGGGAAAACAATTGTTTAGCAATGCCACATATGTTTGAGTTCCTCTAGATCCATGTCAGAGGAATAATGCCTTGCAAAAAGAACCACTTCAGTAGTGAACCTTTGTTTGTCAAACCCTTGAATACAAATATTTTTCTTCTTGATTTTGTTGGAGACCTATGACTCTAGAATATATCCTAGGGGTACGAGCACATGCCTCCATTGTATATATTTCAGGAAAAGCTAAGAATATTTTTCCACATTTAAATATCACGCGCATAGGAAACATTTGAGTGTAGCATCATCTGTCACCTTCATCAACAAATTTCAGATGGAGTTACAGTTACAACTAGTGACGGATTCCTATAGACAACATGAGAACTATAAAGCCTCTTTGTTTAACAACTAGACATTCAAAATTCTTTTTGCCAATTATTTTTTTTGTCTTTGTAGTTTGCAGAGAAGTGTTGTTCATAGGTAACCTTCCCCCAAACAATGAGGAGGGAGAATGTTGAAGTGGAAAATCGTTATTTAGGTATGCCAGAGGAGGGAGAATGTTGAAGTGCACAATCATTATTCAGGTATGTGATCTCTTCCTTTGGAAAATGGACAAGTATATTTGCACTTTGATGATTATACAACACAACGATATCCAACCACATAGAAGGTTGACGTTTCGGCATGCTCGTCGTTCTAGAAAGTCATTTGGTTAAATAGCTTTGCAATATGCATTTTAGTACATCCTTTGGTTAATTAGTCTAGTTTACAGACATGATATCTATTTAAGAATGTAAATTTTGAAGTTCTTAAAAACCATGAACAAAAACTCTTGTTGTTTATTTAAATTATAATGTCGCTTCATCTTTCGTAGAAAAAAATACTCAAATAGATAAAAACATATTATGTGCATTTATGTCTAATGATAATACTTTCCTCTTCATCCTCATCATTGTCTTCATCACAATCTTCATCATCGTCTATTAATTCTTTAGGAGTTTCAAGACTCTGCACTTCGGCTTTGTTCAAGAACTTCTCTAGATCATTAATTTTGAAAAAATGGTCCTCCAAAACCTTGGCTTCTCCATTCTCTTCATTTTCATCCTCATCATCATTGGCCTCCTCCTTCTCGTGCTCCTAATCCTTCTCTAGTTCTTATTCACCGCTTTCCTCAAAATTTGAGGACTTCATTTCTTCCACTTAGGGTTTTGGAGGTTTTGTCGATATTTTTAACTCGCCTCTTGAGAGAAGAGAGAAGAGGGTGGGCCTACAAATTTATCTGTTGTCGTATCTTATTTACATCAAAATCATCTATTAACAGACTACTGAGAGGAAATTTGGAAGATTTAGGAACCATCTAAGAAATTAAATATTTGGAGGCAGTTTTTGCATTTTTGGTGAGCTCGGGAGGAGGGGCAAGACATAAATTGAATATCTTAAATTCACTAGGAGAGTAGATAGAAGGTGCAGTGGTGGGGATGAGATGAAACATCCAAGTGTATCTAGATACATCTCTTTGATCAAGAAGGTGGTATAATGCATTAGGAGTAGGAATAGGCGGTGACTACACATCGACTACGGTGAGCATAGACTGCAATGAACTGTATTCTTGAGTGCTCTGCAATGTCAGAGACTTCAAACCATCCAATCACGTAATTTTTATTTGTAAACCAGTTTTTATATATAACGGAAATGTTAAATATTTGATGTACACCATGGATAATTACATCGCATCACAATCTCTACACCAATCAAAAATTAAATTCCCTTCTAAGTTTGAATTGTTTGATTTATAAGACCTCTTCACCCAACTTAGGGAGTTTTCAATGATAATTACCTTCATATAAGGGGGAATCATTGAGTCCATATCCATATCATAACCCTCAAAGGGATGGGTGCATCCATTAATTAATGTTGTAGATGATGATTTTTTTACACGCCTTTCTAAGTTATATTTCAAAGTTTCTTTTTTATTGGATTCCATATGGAGATGTGTGACAAGTAGAATGGAGATTCTAGAATAACATCATAATAGGGTTGTAGAGATAGACATTTTAGCTAATTGAAGACTATGAGCCATGGTGTGATGAAGAAATAATCACTACCTCAAAAACATAGTCTTGTTTCCATGATTAGTGTCCACTCTTCAACTATGTTAAAAATGACAATAAAGAAACTGCTAAAGTAAGGGCCCACTAGCAATATTTAGTACCATTTAGTGGTCGACTATTTGATAATATATACAAAAGTTGGCCATAGTGCATTATATATGCAATTTTCCTTATTAGCCAACCTTTCTAATTCTAGATTTGTATAATGAATATAACAAGATTTGATTGCAACTCTTATATAATAAATAATATGATACAAGTCATATTTTCATGACTCCTCTTTCTCCAACTTCAAATACTTTATATTTTTTCAAATTCAAACAAGGCTAGCTTGTCTTTGTCCTTGACTAAAAATGAATATACCTCAGTTGGAAGATAAAAAGTATTTTTTTTATTTCTAGATGCTATAGTGGGAAATCCCCTCTATGGACTGCACTAGGGTTCAACATGTAGGCAGATCTAACTGTATAAAAGTATCCTACCTTTCTAACTACCCCGAATATACCCAAATTCATACATAAAATACAAAGTAAGAAGGATTAGGTAACTGTACCTTTTACTCTACGTCCGGTGTCGATCCTCTTGCACTTGATAGCTCCGTTGAATGCAAGCCTCCTCCCAAGGTTGACCTGTATTCACAAACAGATAAATAGGAAACTAAAAACATGCATCTCATATATAAATCATGAGTTAGATGTTATAATAAAGAATAAACCAAATGTGAACATTTGACACATCATATTTCGGGATAGGAAAAATATTTCTTTTATTGATATCACAATGTTTACTTACAACAAGGTTGGCGACTGCTCCATGATCCTGGTCTGGGATCCTCTTCACTGAGCTCCAAGTGCACCTCTGCATATCTTTCTCCTCTAAACCTTCTCTTTGGAAAATGGGATGGGCTTATAATGGAGGAAAAAGGGAAAAATGGGGAATGTTGATGCAATTCTCTCAACAAGGTTGCAAATGCTTGGGGCAATGAGGGGATGTGAAATGGGCAGAGTTTCACTGTTGTTATTCTTGGCTTCAAAATGAGACCCCAACACCTCCTTTTATATGACAAAAGGATGGTTATTCGGTTGGGTGAAGAGCTATAGGCGGTGGAACAGTTGGGAAACTACCCAATATCTTGTAATATCAACGAATTCCTTGCAACATTTTAATTTTTGAAACTTTTGTAAGTATATGTGGGATGTAATGGAACAACTAGCATATGCACACAGGCTGTAGTGGTGAAACGAGTGTGTGTATGTGGGAAGTAATGGTGCAGGGTGTGTATATCTTCAAAAATAATGTTTTTAAGAAGAGCTAGTCAATAATGGCTTGGAAAAAATAGCAAGTAAGAGGGCCAAATGCCAGGAATGCATGTATGGAGAAATTTAGGGTTATAACATATGCCCCCTAATGTGTGAGGTCAGAAGAGAATCTGATGGCCGAAATACATTACAAAATATTCACCAATGTACGAAGCGAGTGAGCCTGGGACCAGAGTTCGGGAGGTGCCATCTACAAAATAACAATTGTCTCATTGAGGTGGGTATACCCATGCTCAAGATGAAATAAATCATGGATGCCAATCAAATACACTGCAGATCCATGTCATATAACTATATAAAGTGTAGTCACTAGAAATACACAGTGGATCTACATCTCAAAATCGAAGATATACATGTATAGTATCCATCTTCAAGAAGAAAGTGGCACCTAATGGTTGGAAATAAGGCCTTCAGAGCTCGAGCAACAACTTCAAGATCTTCAAAACTTGCGTAGGAGTGTAATGTGATTGTACGACTTCACTACCCCGAGGTCTTCGACGGATCGTTGGGAACAGACAAGAGGATATCGATGATCAGGCAAAGAACTTCACTAATAATTTCGAACAAGGACTTGATTGGACTTTCGGGATGATCGGGCATGAGGTCAAGAGACAAACTATAGAAAGGTTGACTCGGGCTGGGTAAAAATTCCCTTGGAAAAAAACATGAAATATGATCAGACTCAGGAAGCATGACATTGACATAAGTTCATGATGTAAGAGGCAACGCAAACTCTCCATGTGTTTGGAAGAATAACCAAACGGAGGAGGACATAGCTCTATGTAACGAGAACAACTTCCTAAGGTCATATTAAATCCCAAAGATTAATGAACAAACAAAAGGATGTGCTTTGTCCAAGGGAGACTCATTGTGCAACCAAAAAAGAAAATATATTTCTCGTCCTCTTTTTTGGGTATATTTGATTTTTTTTGTCTTTTTCAATAATTTTTAAAGATTTTGAAAAAGAATAAGAGAATGTTATGTTACAATGGAGGAATGATTGTTGCAAGCATACTAGTTCCAAGTGCAAGGAACACAATAATTCTCAAAGCAAGGAGACATGTGCAGGAAAAGGACACTCGAGGAAAATTCCTCCATGGTTCAAGGTGTCAGGTCATAGAGGCAAAGTGCTACAAGGCTTGTGTATAAAGCGTGCTTTAAAGGTTCAGTTGAGAGAAACATGGAGCCGACATTAGACCAAAGATGCAGAGATGCAAATGTGATTAGCACGACATGATGAAACCCCCTTCAATGTATTTTTCACGAGCCCAGAGAAGGTAAGCTCGGTGGTTTTTTCACATTTATAGAGTTTGAAAAAACGTAAAAGAGGACTCCACTTGGGTACCTTTTTCGAAAATAGTCTAGTCAATTCGAAAAATGGATAAATTAGCATCGAAAATACGTCTATTTAGAACCATTTTAAAGAGTGTGACACAGAAAATATCACTCGACCATCTTCTCAATTTTAAGTAGTCTGAAAAGAGCTTAACTATCGACTCTGTATGGTGTGTTCTTATGGACCAATTTAACAAGTGTGAAGGAACAAGGTCACTCGACAATCTTTTCAATTTTAAGGAGTCTGAAAAGATCTTAACTATGGACTCCATATAGTATGTTCTTCTGGATCAATTAACGAGTGTGAAGGAACAAGGTCACTCGGTGATCCTTTGAATTTTAAGGAGTATGAAAATAGCTTAACTATGGACTATGTGTAGTATGTTCTTCTGGACCAACTAACGAGTGTGAAGAAACAAGGTCACTCAGTGATATTTTCAATTTTAGGGAGTCTGAAAAGAGATTAACTATGGACTCCGTGGGGGTTCCTTTTTCATAAATTTAGTGCCTCAGGCCCAAAAAAGGGTTAAACTTATACCTGAGAATACTCTTCTAGCGAACCGAAGTTCCTATAGTATACCTTTGTTCGTAAAATTGACCATCTGAACCAAAAGAGGGGTAAACTAGCATCGGACAGAGGTGCCTTCAAGTTTTAATTTGGCGAGCGTGAAGGACAAAAAGATTGCTTGGAAATCTTTTCATGTTTAGAGAGTCTGAAAAGGGTTTAAAGAAGACTCATTTTTGGGATTCCCAAGGATGAGGACAAGAGAGATGACATATCATATGTATGAGGCTCAATCTCGTAATCATGATAGGACTAAAAGGACACCCGAGCCTAAAGTCATTAACGATGACACGGATGCCACAATGCAACCAGGATCTACATAGGGCCTCCATGTAGAGGTAGGATCTACCACCTCACCATGGTACTTGTAAAACAACAATAATGGTTATGTACCTCAGTTTGGTGGGATCGATCCTATGGGAAAGCGGAAAAGACAATGAGATGAAAAAAGTGGAGCTGGAAACCTAACTTAAATGAAAAAAGTTGGAAAAAATGACTTTTACCAAAGGACCTTTAAAAGTGACCCATCTCCCAAAAAGTCACCAAACCTAAAATCAAAATGCGTCGTAACATCCAAAACGAAACTCAGGAACCACACTAAATGACTCTCAAGCCAAAAAAAATGACAAAAGGTTCAAAAAAGTGGCAAAAAGGGCCAAAAAAGTCTATAAATAGAAGTTGGCAGCTCATTTTCACCATTGCAAATTGAGAATTAACCAAAGAGAGAAAAATACCCCTTTGCTAAAATAGTTGATTCCGAGAGATTCAGAGGACGAAACGAACTTTCGCTCGGACTAAGTAAGTACAAACCAACCCCTCTTCCATTTCCATACTTTGTTTATGTATTTATTTTAGTTTTTTTTGGGGGGGGGGCATGAACTCCTAAGAAAGGGCGAACCTATGTGTACGTGGGTTGCCTAAGGAAAACTCACAGGAAGAAAACAATCTGCCCATGTGCATACGCGACTGTGTCCAAGACAACCCACGTACACCTTCAATAACATAGAAAAAATGAAAAAGCAAGAGCTAATTCCCCCCATGAACTTGTCATGTAACATGATGTATGTCCATTGGAGAGAGAGGGAGCACAAGGATATTGATATCTTGATTGATGAGGACCTTGCTACTATCACTGCATTGAAACAATGCAGGTTATGGAAGTTATTTCGGTGTCCATTCATGAGGGCACAACCCAGGCTGCTGAATGCCTTGGTGGATTAACGACATCCTAACGTTGAGGCATTTATGCTCAAGGGGAAGTTGTTGACTCCAATCACTGAGGACATATACTTTCTGACTAGCCTCTTGAGGAGAGGGGAACCAGTAAACTTGCGTTCATTTCCCCCTGGGCCCCACAACATCGTCGAGATGATCGAAATGCATTGTGAGGCTGACACTGAGAAAGTAGGTTCTGAGGTGCCAATTCACAAGATCACCGACCTATCACTGAAGCTAATAGTTTTAATCATTGGGCAGATCACTGGATCTATGGCCTTACATCAGGCCTCCCAGGCGCCCATGTATTGTGTGGTGCAGTGCTTAAATGCACAAGTGTTCCAATGGAGAATGACCATGATTGACTGCATAAAGAGATAAATCACAGAGTGTCGAGGGAAAAGTAACAAAAAAATTGGGTTTCGTACCATTTTATTATCATTCTTCTTCGAGAGGGTACCCAGCATGAGTCCACGAGAGACAGTACATGGGCATGTGGCCTCCTTCCCAGTAGTGTGTAGGTGGGCGACATTGTTGCTGTGAAAGGGGGGAGGAAGGACCATAGAGGCCTTTGATGATACATTTTTTGACTGGTGGGAACGGTAGATTCTGACAATAGAGGACTACCCCTATGTCAGAATCAACTTTTCTAGGGATCCGTACATGCCCGTACCTCATGGAGAGGAGCGAGGGGAGATAGGTACGTTTGTTTTTAAATTTATTTATTTATTTTAATTTCTTTTTTATATATATCATTTTTATGTGTACCAGAGTATCTGATAACTATGTATCTGTTATGTACAGATGTGGGACCAGTGCTTCCAACAGACTTCTTGAGGACCAAGCGATGTTCTTGACCAGAGGCAGTACTAGCCGCAGTCATCAAACCAGCAGCAGCAGCAACAGGGGACCTCCATCCAGAGAGGCTGAGGGATTTCTGAAACAGGTGGAGAAGAACCTCACTACGCTCACTCGTGAAGTCCCCAAACCTGGGTCCAACTATTCTGATGTTTGGTGTGTTGATTAAGGTTGGTTTTCATTGCTTTCAACCCTTGAAGAAATCCCGATAGCACAAAGGATGAACTCCAAAGAGGTCCCCTTATTTTGAAAGCCCTCACAAGAAGACGCTTTGTGGATTGAGTTATCCTAGAATTTTGGTTAGAGAAACCATGCTTATTTGTGGAATAATGAGATGAAGGTCAATGAATTTTTTAGTGAAACTATCCTATATGGATAATTCTTGTAATGCCATTTCCGGTGGTATGTGGAACATCACATAACTCCTCATGGTTAGAGAGTTATGGCCATAAGAAGTTGGAGAACCCAGGTTTGGGTAATGGACCCAAGTTTGTTTGATGGATAATGATATGATTTTTGATATATTTTCAGGTAATACTATTCTATATGGATAGTACATGTCATTCCATTTCTGGTGGTATGTGGAACATCACATAACTCCTCATGGTTTGAGAGTTATGGCCTTACAAAGTTGGAGGACCCTCATATGTCATCTAGAAGCCCCAAAAGCTCAAAGTATTCAAAGTGGTTTAAGAGATTTTAGAGGGTAAATAATAAAGTGAAGTGATGAGTGTACTATAATTCAAAGTGAATACAAAATAAATTATTTAAATAATAAATTTAATGGAGAAATTAGNAAGTGGGCAAAGTGACCTAGAAGATGTTTTTCAGGAACCTACTTGGAGAGTATAAATAAGAGGCAAGGCTCTCTCATTTTGGATCACACTTGAGCATATTGAATATCTATAGGTTTCTGAGGTAACCAAAGGATATATAAGCTGAATTTCAGAAGGAAGGTGAAGAAAAGAAGGTCGGAATTCAAGGGAGGATAAATTCTTTTGATGATGCTTTATAAGGTGTTTCGGGAAAAAACGTCATAACTTCTTCATAACAGATCCAAATTTAGTAAGACCAATTTTTTTCCTTAGAGTACAGTCTATAGTATTCTGTGTAACATTTTCATATAGATTCAACAAATATTCTGTGCGGGGCACACTCTACAAGGTCGCTCTCTAGAATAAGCCAGAATTCAACAAGGTATGCCATTTTTTCTATAACTCGTTTTCTAAGAGGTTTCAAGTAGTGAAACTTGGAGGAATTGCATAAAACACATTGAAGAACATCGTGTATCAGTTTCATTTTTTTATTCATTACAAGTACATAGTTATGTTTATTTCAAGTTAGGGTTGTTGACTAATCCAAAACTAGTCATGTGAGACTAAAGAAAAGTTTGATGAAAATGCTAGCCTCTTGTTGTTAAATTTAAGGAAGGTTTGTAGGTATGTGATCATATACACCAGGTCTATTAGAGAGTTACAAATCATATTTGGATGATGAAATTGATGAGGTATTTTGGTTAAGGTACATGTTGGGTACATGGTTGAGACAGGTAGTTGATGAGTTGGCACATACATGAGGTGTATATTTGTTGATGTTGCTACATATTGACGAGTCATAGTTGATGAGTAGGTGAAACATGATTGGTACATACTTGGTACATGGTTGGATGCACATGTTTATGGTACAGCTTGATTACAGGTTGTTTGGTACAGGTTGGTGCATGGTTGATGCACTTGTTTATGGTACAGGTTGATTACAGGTTGAGGTATAGGTTGATGCATGGTTCATGTTTATTGGTACAAGTTTACAATGGTATGTCTCACAGTGATAGTGTGACAGTGGTTCCATCATTCTACTTATACTTCAGGGCGGTTGGACGGGGCAAGGACAGGTGGTTGTATCCACCTTCTGGTTGTAGCCGAAGAACATAGGGGGTTGTATCCTTCTTCTGGTTGTAGCCAGAGAATTGGGGAGTTGGATTTTCCCTTAGGTTGTAGCCTGAGAAACTAGGAAGTTGGAGCCTTCTTCCAGTTGCAGCTGGAAAACAAAGAAAGTTGGTGCTTCCAATGAATGTAATTCTTCAAGACATATAATTAAAATAATTATGTGGTTTTCTCCCTCTTTGGGTTTCCACGTAAAACCCTAGTGTACTTTGTATGTGTATGATTTTTCATTTTTTCATTGCTCATTATTGGATGATAATTCTACATTGATCTAACACTTGTATTATTTGGTTAAAAAGGCTTATAATTGCTCTATTACTGATTCACCCCCCCTCTCAGTAATCCAACATGGCGAACATCGTTGTTCACTATGGCAGGGCCAACAAGCCCCATTATTATCTAGCATGGACCACTTATGTGCCGAGGGCACTCCCTTGTATATTTTTTAGGGCATAAGCCCTGTGATGTATACCCGATTTATATTTTTGAGGTGTTCAGACCCACCGATGTACTCTGACACTTTTTGATATATATATTTACATATTTTATGTCTTATGGATCACATTTTTACAAATGTATGTACATGTGTATGTGTGTGCCTCTTTTTATGTGTGTACAATATGCCAATCTAATACTTGATTAGCTAGAGTATCTGTTATTTGATTTAATCTCCTAGGAACATGGATATACGTAATGTAATTAAAGCAACATTCTAAGAGTAAGGTAGGATCATAAACGTGGTAAACCCCATTTAATAGGGACACCACCAACTATGCATCTAAGTTGACTCGAAGGTGAAAGATGCCATGCGACAAAGCGTCACGAAGCAACTCTATCACTGTGTTGTACTCGATGACATTATTTTTTGCGTCACCTAGACAGATACCTCCAGAAGATAGCAATTGGCCTTGAGGTGTGAAGATCACCCAAGCTGCGGAAGAAAGCCTCTGAGTGTGTTGGCTAGCACCGTCCACAAACCCAATGAACACCTTTGATTCACTTGACATCTGCCAGAATGAAAAAGGAGACATAAATAACAACATGTCCATAAAAAAAAGGAAAAAAATAACTATATAAGAACTATACATATGTACAAGAAGTCACCCAAGGCGACCCACCTACTAGTAATACTTATTGAGGTAGAGCCCATTTCTATGCTCTGCTAAAGCATTTCTATGAAAGTCAACTAGACGATAGGCACCCTTCTTTAGTACCTCCTTCACGATGAAAGGTCTGAACCACATGGGTTTGAACTTGCCTTCCCCTGGGGGATCCTTATCTTGGTCGTAGACCAAGACAAGGTTGCCTTCAGATAAAATCTGAGGATGAACAAACCAATCATACTGACACTTGACTCATTTCTTGTGAGCCTTGTTGGCTAAGGCTGCATCACGGCATTGCTCATCGAGCTCCTCAAGATATAATAAGTGTTCCTCAAGCGGTGAAGTGTCTATCAATAACTGTACTGCCAACTTTAGAGATGGGATCTGGCACTCTATTGGAAAGGCTGCTTCTAGCCCATAAACGAGTTGAAAAGGTGAGAAATCGATGGCAGTCTTCACAGGCGTTCGGTAGGCCTATAATGTCGAGTACAACATCAAATGTCAATTTGACTTGGCAGAATTGATCGTTTGATGCAGAATAGTCTTGAGGGACTTATTCACAGCTTCTACCTAACCATTTGCTTGTGGATAGTAAGGTGATGAATTCTCTTGCCTCAACCCGATATTTGATGTTAACTCAAACATCCTTTTATTCTGAAAGTGAATGTCATGGTCAGTGACAATCTCCTGCGAGATGTCGAACCTTGCTATTATCTGGTTAAAAAGAAAGAGAGTTGTTATTTCTCCATCATTATTAAATGTCGGCATAGCTTCGAACCACTTTGTGAAGTAGTCTACTTCTACGATGATATAATGATTCCCCCTGCCTGAAGGGGGTTGGCATGTAGTAAAATAAATGCCCCACTTGGTGAAGGGACCAATAGTAATGAAGGGAAACATGGGAGCGGGGTGTGCCCTCATCTTCCGAGAGAAGATCTGACACAGATGGAACTTCTTGACTGATTCAACACAATATTTTATCAATGTTGACCAAAAGTAATCTGCTTGTAGAATATTTTGGGTTGTTGCCAACCCAGACAAATGGACCACCACATGCTCCAATGTGGTTGTCATTAAGAATGAGTTTCACTTCTTCATGAATGAGACACAGACGAAGAATACAATATACACCTCGATGATACAAAGTGTCATCGAGTATGAGATAGTTTCATGCATTATGGTGTATACGTCGACGCTCATCGCAAGAAGTAGAGGCGGGGCACTTCAAAGTCTAGAGATAGACTAGTATTTTTCTTTAATTTGTTACATTTGCACTTATTTCTGCATGATATGTTTTTCGCAAATCTCACAGTTTTCATGCAGCATTTGCACTAAGATTTTTCAGGTTCGGAAATGATCGCATTTTGTTGTTGAAGTGATTTTTCATGAATAGCAACATTTTTCAGAAAAACATGCTTTGATAAACAGTTTGAAGGAGTTGATCTTCATTATACATTTCATGACAATGTTGTTACACATGTATTTTACATGTTGTTACACATGTGTTACATGTTGTTACACATGTATTTTACATGTTGTTACACATGTGTTACATGTTGTTACACATGTATTTTACATGTTGTTACACATGTGTTACATGTTGTTACACATGTATTACATGTTGTTACACATGTATTTTACATGGTGTTACTCTTGTATTTGTAACATGTTGTTACTACACCTATTCATAAACCATTTTGCATCATGATATGCTTACCTAAATTACTCCTTGTCAGTACATTGATCATCCCTGTGTTGAAGCCATCTTCCATTGCCTTATCCTTTATGACTTCACACACGCTTATTTTTCCGAGTCGCATACCTTTTTACCTTCCTTCTTTTTAGTTCTTTGTGCCTCATCAATAAAACCAGTCAAGTTCCCTTTCCTTGATCGCATTTCCTTGTTTTCTTTGCCATAAACACTGTTGCTACTGAGATATTTTCATCTATAGTCCTACCAATCTTTTAATAAACTCACGTTGACTGATGTGGGATTCCTTAAGGACCACCTTTCAACAATCTTGCCCCATCGACCTCGACACATTATCTGGGATATAGACTAGAGTTCCTTTTGGGTACCTTGAGGATTTCATGCCTTAATGGTAAGTTCTCTTGCCAACAATCATGGGAATACATCAATGTCCCATGATCGTCAGATTTTGCAAGTGGCTTGACATCAACTCATCTATTTGCACTTCGCAAGATGTACTCAGGTACCTTGTCACTCATTGACATCATTGGTGAGTTTGTCTCACATTGGTTAACGAAATTAATCAATGGTCGGTAATCCAATGATTTATCTTCATGCTCGACATCGACACATTTATTTGCATGACTAGAATTGTACCATCGGTTTGTAGCGGGTGAAGACTATACACTTTTTCATGATCCCTTCATAAGTTGTAGCAGTTTGATTTCATATCTATGAGAGTACCACAGTTCCACATTCTATGCCTTCCACATCTCTCATGATTCAGCAGTAGCAGTTTATATTCCTTCACTTCCCATGATCCAGTTACAGCAGCAACAGCATTAGCAGTTACATTTTCATGATCTTGCAGCAGTGACACCTTCCATCTTCCAACAGTCACAGTCACATATTATTTGCTCTAGTAGTTATAGCAGTTGCAGCTACAACACCAGTCACATTTTCCTGATCAAACAGTCGCAACAACTACATTTCTATTGCATAGTTCATCTACGTTTTGGGTAAGTGGAGGTATGTTGTTTTCTAAGCTTTAATCACACAATTCCTTCTAAGTTCACTGGAATATTTTGGAAAAATTTCCTCCCCATTCTCTCTTTCCTTCCATGACCTACACTAAGTTGCATGAGGGCATGCAACCGATTTAGTTGGGNTCACTAACAATATTCCATTTTTCCACTATTATCACTCCATTTTTCATCTCATTTACTGTTTACCAAATTTTCTTTTCCAATGATCCCCTGTTGCACTTTGTTGCATTTCGATTGATATACATATTGGCATGATTCATAAAGATAAAGAAAGGGATTTCTTATACTCAATGATACTCTGTTATGCACATTGATAGCTTATTATTTCCAGTGAGTACATGGCTAAATTATTGCATCAAGAAAATCAATAAGTGAAATGAATGTTGTTAACACAAGAACCAACATTCTTTGTATTCATGGTTTTCACACAAGAACCACCCATAAGAAAATTTCACATGTCGTTACACATATTTCACATGTTTTTACACATGTACCACATGTTGTTACACATGTATTTTACATGTTTCTACACCTGTATTTCAAATCCTGGAAATATTCCTTATTAAAAAGACATCATCAATCAAAACCAAAGTTCAAATGACAAAGGTTCTTCAGAATATCCATGCATGGTTGCATGAGGACATGCAACAAGTTCAGTTGGGGGGGGATGTTAGGACTTAGAAATGTCACATTTTCATCCACCTTTCCCTTCACTATTCCTTACATTTCATCGTCCCATTAACCTTCCATCATACCATTTTCATAAATACATTTGGGTTTCACATTATTATTTTCCACTTTATTCATTTTAGTATTATAAGTGAATTTGTGATTAAATATTAGAAATTAACATATTTTCATTATATATCAAGGTTGGATGAGTTT
>ML778167.1:223592-243034 GCA_009831015.1 Picea engelmannii | reverse complement strand
GCATATTTGAAGATTTCAACAAAGTCAAAATTCACCACCTATCCTTAAATTCGAATTACAAAGAGATTTGAATTTAAGCTCAAGGAGAAGATCATGGAATATTTGGTTGGCATATCTTATCTAAGATATGTGAGAGATGTGTGGAGGATTTGAAGGGATAATATCTTGTAATAATGGGAAAGTAGTTGAGAGTGGTTGAGAGAATAGTGGATATGTAATTATGACACTCATGTATATAAGAGAGTGATCTCTTTTCATAGGGGAGGTGTAATTCATAATTTAGTCTTGTAATTAGGAGAAGGGGATTCTTATCTTTGATTCTTTCATTGTTAGTCTTTCATGCTTTGTCATTTGATTCTTGTAATATAATTTGAGATTGATTTATGGTGTGATCTCACATATGTATTTTATCATTCAACTCTTTACATGTTGTATTTCTTTCCTAGATTAATTTCCTGCTTTCCTAGTTAGTCTTTCAATGCTTTCCTAGATTAATTTCATTTCAGCAATTTAGATTAGATTACTTCTACTTCAGTACTGCATATATAGTGTGTGTGTTTCGTAAGCCTACAAACCTCGGATTGACAAATTAAATAGTTGGTCAAGAACTACAATGGAATTAAACAACAATATTTCCGCCTAACATATATCTCCATACTAGTGGCCCGAAGATGAAATCAGAAAAAGATCTCTTTTAATCGACGATTCTTCAGGTGTAACATCACCTGATTCGACCGAAAGTTTTGAGATAAGTTCCACAAAGACCAGTGAATTTTTGGATTTCACGGAAACAAAATCCATGTCAAATTCCTGGAGAATAACGATCCATCTACTGATCTTTCCGCCAATGACATGTCGTGTCAACACGTATTGAAACGGATTCAAAACGGAAACGACGGTGGTCTTACGAAGCAGAATATAATGACAGAACCGCTAGAAAGCATGCACTGATGCCAACACAAGATTCTCAACATGGAAGTAGTTCAGTTCTGGTCCAACCAAGCCTCGGCTCAGGTAATAAATCACATGCTCTTCAAGCAGATCATCTTCTTGAACCAAGACCATACCGATGTTTGACTCTGCAGCGTCCAAGTACAATAAGAAATATTTATTATAATTGGGAGGCTGGAGTAGAGGGGCAGACGTGAGAGCACGTTTCAACACTTCGAAAGAGTTTTGAGTGGCTTCGTCCCAATGGAAAGGGACTCCCTTTTTCAGTAAACGCATGAACGCTTAAGTGATTTTGGTATAGTTTCCGATAAAACGCTGAAGAAAGTTCTCTTTACCCTGTAAGCTTTGAAGCTAAGGGACTATGCACGGGGGAGGCAACTAAACTATCACCTCAACCTTTAGAGGATCGACCATGATCCATGTTTTCAAAACTATGAAACCTAGCAGACGACCCGACGTCGCACATAAATTGAACTTGTTTAGATTCAAGAAAATCTGATAGTAGTGACATCGCTCAAAGATTAGTCGGAGGTGCGCAGGATGATCAGCTCTCTTACGATATCGTGATGTTAAATCATTGAGATAAGCCTCGACTATATGTATAAGGTCGTGGAAATCAAAAGACATGGCCCGCTGAAAAGTGGCTCTAGCATTCTTGAGGCCAAAAGGCATCTTATGATAAGAAAATGTACCCCATAGACAGATAAAAGATTTTTTATGCTGGTCATCGGGATTAATATGTATTTGGTTGTATCCTGAAAAACCATCCATGAAATAAAAGACCTCACATCCTGCACATTCATCAATAATATGATCAATGAATGGGGTGGGGAAATTATGCTTTGGAAAGGTGTTGGTAGAAGGGAAGACCCAGGGTTCAATGCTCAAGAGCACACTAACAAAACCCTAACTACTGACCCTTTCGGTAACACCTGTGAAGCAGATGAAGTCTCACCCGAGGTAGAGGCAGGGGTGTTTCAGGACTCAAGTGTCTGAAACCTTAGTTGGGACACCAATCTGTGATTATATCTATTAAAAGGCACTTAGCATAGATCATTCATCTATATTTAACCCTTATGGTACTTTGCAGATGGAACAAAGCATCACAATGAATACTTAGACTAAAGATGATTCAGTACTTAGCCACAAAACATAGATTAGATTAAAAAAATCAAGCACTAAACATCTTATATATCAGATCTAATATTCATTCTTATATCATAAGCACAGAGCATAACTATATCTACTTAATCACATCAAGCACTTAGCCAAAAGGAAACAACACTTAGGTCAAAGAACAGAGCACATTACATAAAGTTACCTTGGTTCACCCCCACCCTAGGGCTACATCCACAAAGTCTTCTTCTTTATATTATCTTGGTCAAGAAATTACAGCATGGAGCTTTAATGACCCTTACTTCACATAGGACAAAAGATATGCACAGCTCGCTAGATCCTTCTTCCTTTCACTAAACACAAAACCACAACAACTTGCGCTTATCCTTCCGATCTTCTCACAATCATGCACAGAGCACTTGAAATACACATCCATCTACTAGCACTAATCCTTTAGCTATACATTTGCACTAAGTTGCCCCCCCTACTTACATTGCCTAAGTATCTATTTATAGATTACAAAATGGGCCTAAATGTGGGTAAACCCACGGGCTGACGTCCCTTTCCCTTTACATCAATCCAAAAACCCTAAAAGGTACCTAAAAACATGTCTTGCTTGCTTCGCATTGCGTTCCATATTTGGCAAGTTGTCGTAGTCCGAAAATGGTCAAATATGACCAAGTATACTTCAAAACTTGGTCAAGGGCCAACAGGCCCCCAACACTCGCCTGTGACTCATCTCAAGTCACTCAGGTTTGTTCAATTCCGCCTTGAATTCCTCAAGCTTGGCTCGAGCTACTTTGACCTGCTGCAGTGCGACAACCTCTTGCTCAGTAAGTTCTTGGATCACTGTGTCATTGAGTGATCCTTCCAGGCGTTGTTCTACAGTGATTACAACCTGTTCGAGTTCATCTTCCTGGTTTTCAAGTTCAGCAAACATCTGGCATGCCTTTTATTGGATCGACTGAAGCCGTTGGGAGACTTCTATCACTTTACTTTGCAGTGCATGTACCTATTGTTGGGTTGTTCGTTGTTCTGTGAACCTCTTCATTATTTGGACCGAGGTCAAAGTCTTTATCTATGCCTGTAATGTGTCTACATGTTGCTTGGCTTCTTGGACTTGTGCCTCCAATGTTGTCAATTCTGGAGTCTCTGTGAGGGTTTCATAAGTATGGGCACTTCTAGCGCTCAGTTACTTTCATTCCAAGGAAAAGGTTTTTAACCGGCCAACTGTGCTTCGAGCAGTGGCCTCTCTTAGATCTCTAATATCCTGAGGGGTCTCGGGCACAATGTGGAGCTCCAGATCCATGATGCGTTGTTGGAGTTGCTAGATTACTTTTTCTAGTTGGGTCACCTGCTATGGGAGACGATCTTCCATATTCACCTCTATGACTGTCACAGAGTGCAGTGCTTTGTGAATCCTTTCCTAGACTTCAAGTTGCTCTACTAGCAAATGTGCCTTTTCCTCATCCTACTTCGCTTTCAGGGAAATATTTTCTTGTTCTGCCTCCTTCTGTTTTTTTAGAAGTGTTGTATGTGCTTGCATCAAAGCCTTGGTGGCTTTCACTGTGTCTTCTTGAGCTCATCGAAGGCGAGCTTCAAATTGATCAATGATCTGGTGTAACTGTGTGGGCTCATCGCATGTTCCTGGCATTTCACTTATCAAGGTCTTTGTAGACACTGCTTGGATGGACTGGAGTGTCTGTTGCACTTCTTTGAGTTCGCCTAAGATTCAATTGAAGAGCTCCTCCTACTTTTCTTCTTTCTTTTCTGCGAGCTAGAGTGAAACATTGTTCAGTGCGGCAATTAAGAAGTCAAAGTCATATGGGGTAAGGGTAGTTTTAAGCATGGTCTAGGTAGCCTCAGATTTATTTCAGGAGGAGGGTTTTGGTGGTGTCATCTTTCTTTTCATGGAGGGATCCTCCTCCTCTCTTGGTGGAGTCACTTCGCCTCTGTTTTTCTCCACTTATGCACCACCTAGCTCGTCACCATCACCTCCATGTGCAGGTGAGATCGAAGTAGTCTTCGTGGATGTGCTAGGGGAATCTTCAACTTTGTCATCCTTCTTAGTCCTGCTTGACCCAGGTGTATCCGACATAGATTCAAGGCTTTCCTCGTCAGACATATCTGCAGGGTCTACTGCAACAAGTAGGTCTACTGACCATTCCTTGGTGAATTCATCCTCTGTCAGCTTGTAGTAGGATTGGAGCTGTTGTTTATGTTCATCACTGCACGTTGTAATGTAGATGAAGTGGCGATCCATGCTAAACTTCATCAAAGGTCTAAACCTATGAAGTGCGTTCGGGGTGATTTGCGGTGTAGACTGAATTGCAGTTTTCAGTTGGTTGAAGTAGGTGTGGAAGACAACATTAGACCGCCACTGCTTGTTCATGTCGCTAGAGTACCACAACATACAAAACTTTGTGGCTAGTGGTTTGAAAGGTTCGATCCTCGGGAAAGTGGCTCCCTCTGGTAGCTCCCAAGCGATGAAAGCGATGAGTATGAGTAGCCAACTAAAGTGGTCTTGCACTCCTCTACAATCTAGCTCTAACTATTTGACGAGATACTGCGCCCAATTCATATGTAGTCCCTCGACGCACTTCCTTGCGAGGTCAACTAGGAAGCCAGTCACCTATGTTGGTATGTTTTTACGAACTAATTTTCCCACGATCAACTGACATGCAAGGCACGTTGCGCCGCTCTGGATGGAGGCTACCTTGTAGCCTCACGTGCCCTTCTCTACATTGCCATAAGTTTCCTTTATCCGTTGTTCTAGTGCTCAGTCGAAGGTCTTGCCTGGGTAAACGTCTTGTGGGTCAGGGCCTTGCATGTTGAGTCCTATGATCTGATTGATCAGAGTCGGATCCAAAGTAATGCGGCGGTCCAACCAAAAATATTTTTCATGGTAGGAAAACAGTAGCAACCTGACGCATGCATTAACTTCCTGGTGTCTACTGAAGTGAGGGATATTCATTACGTTGAGCAATGTGGACTGCACAAGGTTCTGGGTCCAGGACTGAGGGACAATCTTAGGATTACGACCTTTGGTCTTAGTTAAGTATTTATGTGGAACCAACATGCTGTAGGTTTTGCAATCTCCAAGGTTAAAATCACTGAATTTTAGTGTTGAGAGCTTATCCTGGTCAGCACGTACTATGCGCACTCCTTTTGGAAGATACATGATGATCACGTTGTACTCAAAGTCTCTACGTATACTATTGCGGTTAATCTTTATCTTCAAAGGTGGTATGTAAACCGAAAAAATGCGTGGGATCATCTTGGCGTTTGTAATATCATATCTGTGCTTTGTTCTTGTCTCAGTCGTGGTTCTGGAAGGTCCTACGCTGGGAGCAGTGAAGGGAGAAGCTTGGACTCCTCCTGACGACTACGCTTACACACCCGCAGACATCCTTCTCTCTGACATGACTCTCTCATCCATTAGTTCAGTCAAAATTTCTTCAACTACTTTCTCAACAGCGTTGAGTTCGTCCAACATACAAACTTGGGTCCACTAGCTCAGGTGTGAAAATGATGTCTGAGATTACGATGAACAGTAAGGAAATAAGGCAATGATCGCAGGGTGAAGTAATATCAAAGTTCAAGCTCAAATTCTCACTTAGCAAAAATTATTCTAGGTGCATGGTGCAACGGACTAAGTAAGGAAACTTAGCAACGGTCTGCTTCCAATGGATATGGGGCCTGCATTAACTCTGTTCTATCAGTTCTGGTGTTGTTCAATGGTCTAGTGGGAACCCATAATTTCTTTTCAACCCATTCAGGGCGGAAGTCAAACGGGTATATTGGTCCAGCGGCTATATTACTGCACCATGGCGAAGTGCTTGATGTCACTATTCTGATATCTCGATGAAGCTCAATTCTTGTGATTTTTCCTTCTACGATGTTCCTTCTGGAGTCATCTATAGCTTTCCAATTTTGGCCCTCTTCTTACTTAGCTTCCTAGCCTTTTTCCCAGTGAGCTTAGTCTCGGTCACCCTCTTTCCATTCTGAATCTTATCTTCTCTTGATATAGTCACTTCGCGCTACCTAGGATCTTTCCTCAGATCCAAGGGTAATACTCCTTTATCATATGGGTTAGATATTTCAGTCTTATGTGGTTCCTTTAAAGATATTATATCTTTGACATCCAGGTTCCTGGTGTTTAACAGCAGAGATCTATTCTCTTGTTCCTCCATCAAGTAGGCAATCCTTCTAGTCATAAATTCCATGAGTTCTTGCTTCTTTTGTTCTAGGGCTTCCTTTTCTTCTTTCCTTTGGATCTGGTCTTTTTCAATCCATATCTTTCCTAGAAAAGATGGAAATGGGGAATGATCCTCAATAAATCTAATGACTTCGAACTCTTCCTCTATCAAAGTTCCATGGGTATTCATAGCTATCTGGCTAATTATGCCACATAGGGTTACCATTTTTCCTTTAAATAATCTGATGGTTCCTAGTGAAGGGACCAGAGTAGGCCTTCCTAGGGTTTCCCAAGTTCTTTTTGTCATAATATTCATCAGTGTTCCCTCATCCAGGCCACAACCAATGTTGAAGTCTCCTATTCTTACTTCAATTTTATCCTTTTCTTTGAAGATTTCTGACAAACTGACATCCTTATGATCATCTAGGGTTTCTTTTATTTTCAGTAACATGATCTCTGATTATTTCTGCAGTTCTTCCATAATTTTATTCTCTTGATCTCCTTCATAGTTTGCTTGTTCCATATTCATTTTTTCAAGTCTAGCAATCATTCTAGGGAAATCCAATACTTCATGGTCCATATCTTTACAACAGAGGCAACTAGGGTTTCTCCCAGGGCATTCCTTAGCAAGATGGCATGGTCTTCTGCAAATATAACAAAAAGTTAATCCTCTCTTTCTCTTCAATTATCCCCAACTCTTCTTGTACTGCGCACTAGGATCATAATGGTTAGCTTGCAAAGGTATAACATATATATCATTATACTTATCATATCTATTCATATCAAACTTTCTTTCATCTATTAATGCCCTAGTTTTTAAGCTAGGATAGAATCTATCAAACATACCTAGATCCATGTTTTAGAAACAAAAAAAAAATCACTTATCTACAAAGCACAAAGCTTCTAGATCTAAGAACTTTTGACTATTCTTACCTTTATTAGAGCACATATCTTACAGATCTTACCTCTTTTCTATAGATCTGACTTCTTTCTTTTAGAAATTTCCACTTTTACTTTTCTTAGAGAACAGATCATTCAGATCTTGCTTCTTCGGATCTGATCTTCCTTTCTTTAGATCTAGCGTTATTCCTGGCACAAAGCTGCACAAGTTGAGTAAAAATTTGCGCACTAGGGAAACAGATCTATGCACAGAGCTTTCTTTTGCACAACGTTTCTTTTTCCCTAGTTCCCAGCAATCACAGTTTCAGGTCCTGGCAACGGAACCATTTGTTGGCACAAGGGCAGACCCAGGGTTCAATGCTCAAGAGCGCACCAACAAAACCCTAACTACTGGCCCTTTTGGCAACACCTACGAAGCAGATGAAGTCTCACCCAAGGTAGAGGCAGGGGTGGTTTCAGGACTCAAGTGTCTGAAACCTTATCTGGGGCACTGATATGTGATTATATCTATTACAAGGCACTTAGCATAGATCATTCATCTATATTTAACCCTTATGGTACTTCGCAAATGGCACAGAGCATCGCAGTGAATACTTAGACTAAATATGATTCAATACTTATCCAAAAAACATAGATTAGATTCAACATATCAAGCACTAAACATCTTATATATCAGATCTATCATTCATTCTTATATCATAAGCACAGAGCATAACTAGATCTAATTAATCACAGCAAGCACTTAGATAAAAGGAAAAAACACTTAGGTCAAAGCACAGAGCACATTACACAAAGTTACCATGGTTCACCCCCACCTTGGGGCTACATCCACAAAGTCTTCTTCTTTATATTATCTTGGTCAAGCAGTTATAGCACGAAGCTTCAATGGCAATACTATACACAACTTTTTTCACGAACAAGGGCATGGAAATGCCAAGATTCCCTATCCCTTCCATCGAGGCCGATGGGGAAGGAAGAGTCCACAGATCATTAAAGTAAGTCATATGAAATGATGACACTTGAAATATTTCATCCCTATGCTAGTCGGGGACAGTTGATATAATCTTGAAATCGCCAGAAGGAGGTGGGTAATCGAAAGTACCCATCAACGGTGGGCATAAACTAACCCCCACATTGATGACGTCGGGCTGAGGGTTATCAATCATCAGGACTGTGGATGCCCCTGATGAAGGGTCAGTCTTGGAGAAGGACAACTAGTCAATGGTTATGATTCGACCCTCATGTAGAAACAACAAGAGCTGAAAAATGGTGGCAACCACTGCATGCATTGCATAGGTCCAACTCCTTCCTAACAGAAGGTTGTAGTTGAGAGGTGCATTGACCACTTCAACTTCGACTCACACAGTCTTCCCTCCTAACTGCATGAGGAAAGAAGGGATGATTCCATGTGGTTTGAAAGAACGATCGTCGAAAGCAGTAAGAAGAGTAGGTGACTGACATAAAATGAGTTGGCCAATGGCCTTCCAACACGCCAATGGCATCACACAAGTTGAGGCACCCTCATCAACCACCATGCAAAAAATATTCTGAGTAAACGATTTTGTGGGTTGAGCCACTACTATCTGAAACGCAACGTGGTAAGGGAGACGAGATTTCAAGTCGATTGTATCTAGCATGATCGTTCTTGGATTACAGGTGTCAACAGATCCCAAGGAGGACAACAGAGCCTTTATCTGCAAAGGGAAGCTCTGGAGGACCTCCAAAGAAGACATCGTGCAAGAGGTTTGTGACAAATCCTCCACCACAGAGTAATTCTAGGCAGCCCTTTCATTTGGATTATGCGAAGCTTTCTTGATCGCCCCTTTTGAGATGCATTTCATTGTTTCACCCATCGTCTTCTCTATCTTTAGAGGAACGGATGGATTTATGGCTTCCTTACCCTTTTCAATAGTTTATGGCATTCTGTAATCACGTGCCCTAGTTTCTGTGTAAGCGTCACCTTTCATCATATAAACGTTCGTGGACAAAGGATTACTAAAAGACGGAGGGGGTCCCTGACTACCCCCATCTGCGTTCGAAAAGGATTGAGACAAATGTTTCCCATGTGGAAATGGGTTTGTTAACATAGGAGGTTTTTGCTATGCCAATAAATTTTGGGCCTCCACGAGCCGAGGGCACAGGTGAGTAGGATGGTCCTCCGTGCAAAGTTTACATGGATACTTCGACTTTCTTTTCTCTGTGTTTCCCTTGTAAACATTGTTGGTGGGTTTCTTATCCCCCTTACCCTTCTTATTTCATTGTTTTTTCTTTCCTTCAAGTTGTTGGTTGGCTTTTGGGTTCATCGACTGCACACTATGTACATCCAACGTTTGAGTAGGGGGAGCAACCGAACTAGAGGTTTGGTTGGTCGTTGTTTGTTGTATCAACAATTGTTGCAATTGATTTGACAACTGATCAGTGGGCTATGATTGTGCTGAACCAACTATACCATCTGCATGTGGTCCAGACTTGTGTCTAGCCTTGTCAAGGATATACCGTGGCGCGTCTAGAAAAACCTCATAGAGTAAACCAACCTGAGAGTATATGAGTTCAAGATGTTGAGCTCTCATTATCGCCTCTTCCTATGAAAACACTCCTGACATTGCAACGTCCTTGGATGACTGAGGTACAAAAGACTTAAGGAACCACTCCAGGAGGAAATTTGGTGGGACCGGTACTTTTATCAAACTCTTCTGATGTCGCCATTCTTAGATGTGATCCGAGATATGATCGTCCTTCGTCTGCTCAAAGTTGGCCAGCAATTCGGTGACAACATCGAATCTCACAGGAAGTTGGAAATGGTTTAGGAAAACCATTTCCAAATCACTAAAGCAAGAGTATCTTGAGCAGTCGAGTTCGATGTACCAAATGTGTCAAAAAAAGAGAATGACATTGAACCCACTGGCGTGGTGTAGGAAGAAGTTCCTAGACTACCTAATCCAAATAGGTTGTAGTTCATGTTTGGCTCGACGGGTTGCTGGGGAGAACCTCTGAGCAAGGGGGACGAAGAAGGTATATGACCTCCGTTGTAAGGGATAACATTATAGGGGGATGAGGTGCCCCCCATGGACCCTTGCAAAGGATCATTTGAGCTCCCTGCCCCCAGACCTATGGTCTATAGGGTGGAGTAGGTGAGGATAGAGTTTGTATCAAATCAGGGCATCCCGTATGAAAACAGAGGATCTGTCACACTCTGTGTGAATGGTGCAGTGATCACCGCCATAGACGTAATCAAACCGCTACCCGAAGTAGAGGCGGTCGAGACCATTGTGGTCTGGAACAATGAAGGTGGGTTAGGAGGCAGAATGCCCCCTGTGGTGGCAGTCGTTGAGGGATTGTGAGGACTCTCAGATGAAGTAGCAACATCTTCTTCTATCGTTGCTTGCAAAACTATCTGATGCTCATGATGTGTTACCCTTGGAGGGGAAACCTGTATCAGAAGTGGCACCGACAAGTCAGTGATCAAAGGGTTAAACTGGCCAAGAGCTTCCATTCCAAGGTCAGAAATGATTGGTTCCTCCAGATACAAGTGTTCTCCTCTCGGAGCTGGCCCGGGCAAAGTTTCCTGCAACCCGATCTCCTTAAATGACCCTTGTTGGTCAAGTCTTCACCGTAACGGTGGCGGTGGTGGATCCAATGTAACCAGCGGCAGGCCCAAAAGCCTTCATGATCGACGGAGCTCTTGATATTCCACTTTGTGAGAAGATCAACGACACAGTAAGGATTTTACTAACGTTGAAAACTAATCACACACTAGAAAAGTTCCTACAAGATAAAGTAAGAAAAACATTATCTAGTTGGAAGAACAATTACGCCAGCCAACACTAGAGAAACTTACTGGTGCAAGTGAAACTCAAACATGGAATCACCCTCCAGGTATACCCTGCAAAGCATGGCCCAACGTCTGCCCTAGGTATCGCGGTATACCCCCGCAATAACCTTTGTAAGTCCCTAAAATAATAGAAACTAAGTTTCCAACTCGCGAACAATCACCAGGAGGGTATATTCGACAGTCATGTGGACCTCAATGAGAAGGGAAACAAAGCCCGAAACCTACCAAGGGTATTGGAAGAAAGTGGTTCAGAATACAACTGAGGATTATGGGTTCGATCCCCAATATGGTCGCCAGTTCTTCTATAGCGTGAAAATCCCCATATGGACTACACTAGGGTTCAACATGTAGGCAGATCTAACCGTCTAAAAGTATCCTACCTTTATAACTACCCCGAATATACCCCAAATTCATACATGAAATACAAAGTTAGAAGAATCAGGTAACTTTACCTCTTACTCTGTGTCTGGTGTTGATACTCTCGTGCTTGATAGCTCCTCTGACTGCAAGCCTCCTCCTAAGGCTGACCTACATTCACAAACAAATAAACAAGAAACTACAAACATGCATCTCATATATAAATCATGAGTTAGAATTTAGAATAAAGCATAAACCAAATGTGAACATTTGACACATCATATTTCGGGACAATAAAAGTATTTCTTTTATTGATATCACAATGTTTACTTACAACAAGTTCGACGACTGCTCCATGAACCTAGTCCAGTCTCCTCTTCACCAAGCTCCAAGTGCACCTCTATGTAATCTTTCTCCTCTAAACCTTCTCTTTGGAAAATTGGATGGGCTTATAATGGAGGAAAAGGGGAAAAATTGGGAATGTTGATGCAATTCTATCTACAAGGTTTGCAAATGCTTGGGGCAAGGAGGGGATGTGAAACGGGCAGAGTTTCATTGTTCTTATGCTTGGCTTCAGAATGAGACCCAAACACCTCCTTTTATATGACAAAAGGATGGTTATTTTGTTGGGTGACAGGCAATAGGCGGTGGGATAGTTGGGAAACTACCCAATAGCCCGTAATCTCAACGAATTCCTTGCAACTTTTGTAAGTATACACGGGTTGTAATGGTGCAGCTAGCATATGTACGCAGGTTATAGTGGTGCAGCGAGCGTGTGTACGTAGGCAGTAATGGTGCAGGGCACGTACATCTTAAAAAATAGTTTTTTTAAGAAGAGCTAGTCAGTAATGGCTTGGCAAAAATAGCAAGTAAGAGGGCCAAATGCCAGGTATGCATGTATGGAGCAATTTAGGATTACAACACTAGATGCAAAATGAAGCTTAAAAAAAATTATCCTCTGTCTAATGTATTATAATGAAAATATTCTTGGGGTTAAAACGACTAGTAGTAAATATGATTCAAAGTCAGACCCATAAATTCTTATGATAGTATGGACTTCAAAGATATACCAATCTCCTACCTTAGTATCTAGGTTTAACTAAAGTAATTGCTTACATAAACTTATTAACAAAGGTCTTAAAACCCTCATTCTTTGCATGCTTCATTACTTTTGGTGCCCATTATGTCACTAGAACAAGGTTGGATTGTTGGTCAAACTTGTTCAGGTCTATATGCTCAAAATTTGTGCACCAAAAATACAACACAAGGTATACTATATATGGTTGATATTTGAAGAATTTTATGTATGAGAACTAAATTAACTAGCTATGTATAACATTTGGAATATATTTGGAATAATCACACTTTTGGAGGTACTTCAACCAATGGATGAATTTGTGCATAGCACTAAAATGGGTCCATCCACTATATTATCATCCTCATATCCTAGAATGAGGAAAAACACTAATATGACTTCTTTTAAATAAATCATGGAAAAACTATCCTAGAAAGGTAGGACAATTTTTGGGAGAGTAAACTTCTTTGGGAAATATCGGGATAATAGGTCTCTTACTTGAATAGGGGTTAGAGCTCTCAATTCCCTTGCTAAGGATTCATCATCTAATGGCGAGATATTCTAAAGAAATGGCTTACTCAAAAGGATTGTATACTGCAACACACATGGAAACAAATCCAAGAAAATGCTAAGTGGTTGGGACGATAGGCTAGGAGAGACCACACTCCCAGGTGGGAATTCTATCACAGGAATCCCTAAATCTACCAAATGTAGCTTGACAGAGTTTATAAGGAGTTTCTCTGGTAAGAAGTGGCTCAAAGAGATCATAGTCTAAATCGACCAAGTTCTAAGGTTTAGAGACTTGGCCAGTAGATTTTGTAGGAACTGCAGGTTTCTTTTGACTAGCCATTGAAACCAAAAAGGAATGATAAAGATATTAAAGGAAATGACAAAATTATGAAATATAGGCATACCTATATAAATTTTTCATTTTCAAACTATCAATTATACTTTGAGCTTTAGGTAATGATTTTGAATGTTGATTGGGTCTTCAATTGCCTTTTTCAATGGCGTTTATTGAAATTTTCTTTGGAAATGAAAACTCATTCCATAAATATTCAATTGTATATCTATATTGAGTGGCATCAATGGAAAATTGATCTTTTGGATAATTGTCATCTTTTGATTGGATTTATTCAACCATGTGGATAAGGTTTATTAATTGGTTCTTTCTGTTGGATATGTATTATATTCTTTGCATGAATAGAACTAGGGTTTACTCGTTTTTATATGTGTTATACTTTTTGTGTGATATGTGTTATTTTTTTCCTCGATTTTTGTGTCCATTTTTGGGCGTTCCTCAATTTGTGTGTCCATTTATGGCATTTTTTTGGCACATGGTTTTCATCAATGGTTTTCTATTTACAATTAAGGAATTAGAGTTGTTGACTAATCCAGGTCATTGGATTAGGATTTTGGATGTCATTGGCTCCTATATGTATATTGTATTGTAAACAATGTATGATGTGAATGAATATAGAATATGTTGGTTTTCCCGGTTTGGGTTTCCAAGGGAAAAATCTTTGTGTAATGTGTGTATTTTCCATTGTATCTTTTATGTTCTTTTATTGAAAATATGTTTGCAGTAAAATAATGTACAAGGTTAAAATCTACATTTGGTATCAGAGCAATTATTTTCTTTAGGGTGATGATTTTGTGGTCAGGGGTTTGGCTCAGGATTGTGACAAGCCTTGTTACAGTGGGAGATCTGTGGTATTGATTCTTCATGTGAAGAGAAATGGAAAGCAGTTCAAAAATAGAGATCGAAAAATTTAATGGGCAAAGTTTTGAGTTGTGGAAGCTCAAGATGGAATATTTGTTGATAGATAGAGATCAATGGGTCACGGTGGATCCAGGTAATGCACCTATAGGAACGTCAACAGATGACTAGAAAAATTTGGATTGTAAGGCAAAGAGAACAATCTGATTGTGTCTCTCTGATTCAATATTATTGAATGTGTCAGGGGAAGTTACAACCAAGGAGTTACGGAATAAGTTGGGGAACTTGTATCAGTCTAATTCCCTAGTAAATAAATTGTTCCTGCAAAAAAAGTTGTATAACCTGAGGATGAGAGATGGAGACTTGGTGACATAGCATCTGAACACCTTCAACACTTTGGTAAGTCATTTGTTATCTGTTGAGATTAAAATTTCAAATGAAGACAAGTGTATTAGTTCATTATTTTCTTTGATAGTATGGTTATGGCCATAGAGAGTAATACAACTACCTTGAGTTTCGATGATGTGGTCTCATCCTTGTTATCGAAGGAGATGAGACGAAAGAACATGGAAGTAAATAACACAAATGCATTATTTGCAAGAGGACGCCCCCAGGATAGAAATATATCTAAGTCCTCAAGTGGGAGATATAAGTCTAAGGGTAGATCTAAATCTCCTGGAAAGTTTGCAAATGTATGTTGGAGATGTGGAAAAGAAGGGCACTTCAAGAAGCAATGTAGATCCAAAAGCGTTGAAAAAGTGAAGGGGTCTGAAGGTGCTCCCTCTATAGAAGAAAATACCTCCAATGAAGAAGGAGGGGATGTATACTTGGCTTCTTCAAGCACAAATGAAAATTATGAGGTATGGTTGGTTGACTTGGGTGCATCCTTTCATATAACTCCCCACAGGGAGTGGTTTTGTGAATATGAAAGCTATGATGGAGGTAATTTTTTCCTAGGTGATGAGTCAAAAACCAGAATCATAGGACGAGGAAAATTCAATTTGAGGCTCATAGATAGAAGGATTAGAACATTTCTTGGTGTTCTGCACATCCTAGGATTGGCCAGAAATTTGATTTATGTAAGAAAAATGGACGATGCAGGGGTAAAAACGGTATTTAAAAAAGAAACCTGCATGATGGTTAGAGGAGAAATGGTGTTGTTGAAGGGAGTTCAGATTGGAACTATGTATAAGCTACAAGGAAGCACTATTAGTGATGGGTGTAATAGTTTCATTGTTCCTGATGTTGGAGAAAAAGAAGAAAACACCCCTACAGTCTCTATACAAAAGTTTATGTTGTGGCATCAAAGACTGGGGTATATTAGAGAGAAGGATCTTCGACTACTACACAGTAAATGTATGGTTGAAGGTGTGTCTAGTTTATCTCTGGATTTTGATTTCCATGAACATTGTGTATTTGGAAGTGTGGTATAGAAAGACAGAAGAATATTCCATATACACCTCAACAAAATGGAGTTTCAGAAAGGATGAACATGACACTAATGGAAAAATCAAGGTGCATGCTCAGTGGTGTCGGTTTAGGGAAAGAATTATGGGCAGATGCAGTGGGTATTTCATGTTACCTGGCTAACAGATCACCCTCATCAACACTGAATGACAAGACTCCACAAAAGGTATGGATTGGTAAGAAACCTTCTCTCACACATCTCAAGGTATTTGGCTGTGAGGCCTATGTTCATGTTCCAAAGGAAAACAGGAGTAAGCTAGATAAGAGGAATGAAAAGTGTAATTTTATTGGGTATAAATATGGTCTCTGTTGTTCCAGACTTTATACTTAAGGATTTTAAAATATAAAGTATAGGCATTTGAAAAAGGTAGAGAGAGTTACTGTATAAAATGTGGCAGTTACTAAAGAGAAAATCTATGGTTGGTTTCTTAACTATCTATGTCTAGCTTCCTAGTGTTCCTAGATGCTTATATCTCATTCAATTGTTGCCCATGAAAGTTCTAATTCAACCTGGGTGTTTGTTGTCTGTAAGATAGTGTTAAATAAGTTTAAATCAATGCTAGTCTGATCTAAAAGGTCGGGTTATATATTGGGTTGTCTTGTAACAGGTACAGTGATGAGGGATAAAGGTTAAAAAAAAATATTTCTTTCTTTTTCAAGGTTTGCTATTTCTGTTTCGGATTATAAGAGACAAGTTCCCAAACTTAAATTAATAACATAACAGTTTCAGAGGTTGTTTCCCATTCCTGGGTCAAATTTGAAAATCATGAAAGTGATGGGAGAAAAACATAAAGTTGTTTAAACAATGTGAGGCATCAATCATGGAGGAATCTCACTTTGCAACAGGGAAAGAAGAAACACAAGAGATCTCTAATAAACCATAAAAATATAGTAATTTGAATAATCTATAGGTATTTAGCCTGCTAATAGCAAGCACAGAGGAAAAACTGTAAACAATTAGATAACCAAATAACTCTTAACCATAGTAGATGTTGTACTAAATTGCAGTTAAATATTCATCAAAGATATATAAGAGAAAGATGCTTAAAGTGAAAGTAAAGAGGAACACATAACTCAAGGTTGACATAATTTGGAATCTTTGTTTTGTATTCTCATTAATCGTTGTAAATGAAGAAAACTTCTCTAGTACAATCGGCAAAAAAGACATTTCTTAGTATTATGAAATTGTATTTATACAAAGTCACCAATTCTCGACGGTTGGTGATTTCCTAACTCCTAGGGGCTAATTGTTACAAAAATGCAAACTTGAACCATTTGCATGATTATCTTTTATTTCTCTATCATCTTGATAATATGAGCCTACAATATGATACTTCATTGCTTCTTTGAAGTATCTCCTTCTTTTGGTTCGAGACATTCAATATATTTTTCTCGAAAATGTACTAAAAATCTAGGAGGCTCTGGTATATCCTTTGCCTCGAACAGATAAAGCTTCCTCTCAATTTTTGGAAATCGGTCTTCAATCCCTTTGTCAGCAAACTTAACTGACTGCAATTTTAAATTTGGCTTCACCAGCCACCTGTCTATTTGGGTAACATCAATCTCTTTTCATTGTGAAATTACAATCTGAATTTCATTCAAGTTCTCTTTGAGTTCCAGTTAATGTCCTACAATATTGATCTTTCCTAGTAGCCCAGGACAATTGTCTTTTCCAATGCCTAATGATCCTTTGTCTAGCAAATCGAAGGTCTCTTCGCAATCATCCTTGACTTCCTTGGCCATTTTATTTCTTTCGGCTATGTTGGCCTCCCATACTTTAATCATGATATCACCCCTAATCTGATCTGCGATAGACAACCTTGGACTTTTCGATACCTCTTCTTTTGCCGAAAGTACAACTGCCTTTTGAAAAGTAGCTCGGGTTGCTTTAGCCTCTTTTTCTTTGAAAACAATGTTATCAAAAGATTGACTTACTTCTTGGAAATAGTTTTGAATAACCTCTACTTTATAAATCAATCTTTGTTGCTCTGCTTATATCTTCATATGCACCTCCAGTGCCTGGGCTTAATTTTTTTTTAAATCTATCACCTGATTTTGAATAGAATTCAACCTATCCTGCAACTGCCTCACTAATTCTTCTTGCTGGATGACCTGCCCTTGACTGGCTTGCATCTTGTTATACATCTCATCCTAGCTAGACCTGAGCACTTGGATTTCATGTTTGTCAACGACTCTAGCTTGTTCCATCCCTTTGTTTATCTCCTCTCTAATACTACTCTATGAGTTCCTTATTTGACTCTGCAACTGAGCTATCATCTGATTCTTCTGCTTCAACCTTGTTTTCAGATTTTCAACTGAAAATAAGTTAGTCGTTGCCAAAGCTCCCATAGAGCCTGCTACCTCTGTGGCGAAATCTTCCTCTTCTAGGTTATGTCCATCTATGAGCACTTTGTGATTCTCTACCATTGTGCCTTCTTTCAAATGCATTTCTTGTTTCACTACAACTTTCCTCTTCTTACTGAAAAATTAGTCAGAGGAAGGTATCTCTTCTCTAGATATTGGAGTAAGGTCACTTACATATATAACTTCTATATGGGGAGTCCCAAAAGTTGACTGTAAAGGAGTCAATGATGCAATTGGGTTGCCCAACTCTGTAGATTGGGTTTCTCCTGTTGGTTTGGGGATATCAACAGGAATAGTTGATGATAAAGGAGGAACCGCTTGACTTGACTTTGGAAGTGTATTGAGCTTAAACTTTGTTTCCAACCTTGGGTTCTCTGTTTGTGAAGCTTCTTCTTTTTGTGAAGACGTTTCAATCTTCTTTGGATTTTCTTCTGCAGTCTTCTCGTCAGAAGGCTTTGGCTTGAAACCTAGAGGTATGCTTCCCTGTTCTGGAGGAGAGGTTACCATTTCTCCCTATAGTATCCTAGGTAACCCACTTCATATGTTCTTTTGGAAAGCAAGGAAGATGACTTGCAGGTCTGGGGATAATGTCTGGATCCTGTCTAATACCTCCTCATAGCTTCTGGTCCCTTTAAAAATGTCATCATGAGGGGAATCTTCATGCTCTATAATTTTCATATTGCATTGAGCCAGGTGATGTCCCGCAACTTTGTGTTGAAAATTCAACAAGAAACATGTGTCTAATTTAGTTTTCCCTTAATTAAATTAGACAATAAATATTAATCTATTATCTCATTCATAACTGAGTGATTTGGAATTGTAACAGAAATGTAAGTGTAGTTAAGTGAGTTAAGCTTAGTTGTATTAGTGCGAGTTCAGTGAATTAATTATTCATTAATTCACAATCAGTTAAACTCGCATGCAACTAAATACTTGCCACGATTAACTACATGCATGTCATTCCAATGGACACCAGTTGAGATAACAGGTGAAAGGGACCGTTGGCTATCTGTTGTGAGTTGTTCACACATGCATTGGATATGCTTATGAGCATGTGCAAACGATTCATTCGATTCAGTGTGAGAATTCGGATTGCAGAGTTTGTGCAGAGGAGGCGAGTGAGATGATTGTATGGTACTGAGAGCTCTTGGATTAGAGTTTTGTACGAGATTGTTTCATGATTCAAGATATACATAATATATGATAGTGGGGTTTTTAGCTTTACGCTTTCCCGGTAAAACTTATTGTGTTATGTGTTATTGATATTTCACTTTGTGCATTGTGGTTGTGCTATGATCGTGGTTATTTAAATTGCTTCTGCAATAATAGTAGAAGCGATTCTGTATTTAACAAGTTGCGGTAATTGTTAGATCAGGAGAATCGCAGGAATACATTAATTTGTATCGAAATTTCTACATGGTATCAGAGCCACGGAGGCCATGGAGTGACGGAAGTGAGGTGC
>ML778167.1:131158-219824 GCA_009831015.1 Picea engelmannii | reverse complement strand
TGCCACGATTAACTACATGCATGTCATTCCAATGGACACCATTTGAGATAACAGGTGAAAGGGACAGTTGGCTATCTGTTGTGAGTTGTTCACACATGCATTGGATATGCTTATGAGCATGTGCAAACGATTCATTCGATTCAGTGTGAGAATTCGGATTACAGAGTTTGTGCAGAGGAGGCGAGTGAGACGATTGTATGGTACTGAGAGCTCTTGGATTAGAGTTTTGTACGAGATTGTTTCATGATTCATGATATACATAATATATGATAGTGGGGTTTTTAGCTTTACGCTTTCCCGGTAAAACTTATTGTGTTATGTGTTATTGATATTTCACTTTGTGCATTGTGGTTGTGCTATGATCGTGGTTATTTAAATTGCTTCCGCAATAATAGTAGAAGCGATTCTGTATTTAACAAGTTGCGGTAATTGTTAGATCAGGAGAATCGCAGGAATACATTAATTTGTATCGAAATTTCTACACTTTGTATGGGTCATGCCTCTTGAACTCGACATCCACCAGTTTAACTTCGTCCAATGTCACAGCTTCTACTTTGGAATGGCCAAAGCTTAGCATCAAAACTTGCCAACCTGTAAGGGAAAAATTCACCAGAATTTTTTCTAGGTTGTTTTAAGCTCTTTGTTGATGCCTCATGTTATTATTTGGTAAGGCACCTCCCTGCACATCACTCTATCAGGAAGGAACTTTGTAAGTGTGTGAGGAGGAATCGAGCACTCGAAAACTCTGACATAAGAGAAACTCTCTTCAATAAACCAATCTGCAATTGCTCTGAGGTTTCCCATGATTTACTCTGAAATCTGAGGGGATGCATAACCATACAAAATTTGGTGCACATGTATCACTACGTAGTGACAGATTTCATAAAAGAAATATTTAACGTTCTCCTCCCATAGTTTAGAGTGATAAACATGAATGGGTTTAGCACAGGCTGGGTTCCCGCTCCAATTCATTAAGGGGAATGGATTCATGTAACAGATAACATCCATAATATATGCAGACATGTAAAAATTTACAGGTCGACCTTTCGATTTTTCCATCTGGCACTCTACAATATCCTTGGTTAGGTTATCGGATAAAATTTTACCCTAGTTGAAAGTGTAACCCTCGGCTACCTCGTGTATAATTGGCACCCATTCCGTGGGGAAATGGGTAGGGATTTTCCTCCAAAATAGTCTACATAACATCATTTCTATATAAACCATGTATTCGTTTAACGATGTTGTGGCATAAATGCCATGGGTATCATCTCTTAATTTCGCTGGAATTCCCCACCAGTCTTTGATTATATATGGATATGTTTGATCAAATTTTGTACACTCCTTTCTTTGGAATTCTTCTACGAATTCGTCATTATAAATGTATTTAGAAACAGGGGATAGTTTATACACTACTTGGATGTGCTATGGTCTGAATGAGTCGATGACGACCTTTTGGCGATTTAGAATGCTCCTAGTCTGAATGTCGATTTTTTTCTAAAGCCCAGCTTATCATGTCATTGTATGGCATGAGTCTCGGCCACGTGGCTATCTTATGGAGCTCAGACTCTACTATATCTCTGAGTTTATTTTCAGTCTTTTCATTTTTGAAATCGTCGAGGCAATTCCTAACCTCATGCTCCAAGATTTCAAAAATCTGCATCCAGGACTTGATTGAATCCACAGCATGTGGCATAGTATCAGATATAACATCTCCATCCAGATTTGAGATTTCACCGGCCTCCTCACTCTTCTTAGGTGCTTTTCTAGGTGCCATGATGTTTGTGCTAAAAATCAAAACCTGTTACAGAGACGAAATGTGTAATCTCTTTTGAATGTAACTCGCTTCTTGTCTGAAAGTAAGAATGAAATTCAAAATAATAAACCTTTATTAACCCTTAACTTGCATCAAATTGAGCGTACTGATACATGCGATAAAAATTGAATTCTTTAATGGGGATGGTACACCTAGAGATATGCACTTTACGCTAAAAATATCTCCATTAATTCGTTATAAATACTGCCACATACCGGCGATTCAAAACAGGGATTTCGAAAGGAATGTCTTCGAAAACTCTCGAATAGCAAAACGCGAAAAGTCATTTAATATCATTAACCCTATTTTAATGTTAAGTTAATTACGCTTAAGCGCTTAATACTTTTGAGAATTTGGGCGTCGGGGTTTTTTGAGTGCGAAAGAGTGATAACTCTTTGATTTTCTGAAATGCAAATGATTAACGATTTGTTAAGTATGTTTAAAAATTAATTAATCACGATTAAAAAGGGATTTCGTAAAAAGCACATCGGGACTTTGAACTGTTGTTTAAGTTGAGATGGTCGACAAAGAAAATACGAAAGTCTTAGAAAGCCCTTAAACATTTTTAATTATTCCTTTTAATTCGGTTTAATTTCTTTTAGACAATCACTTTTCAAGACTTTGGTATCAAGACTTTGGAGTTATTTAAAAATCATACTTCGTGAATAGCCGAACCCCGAAACCCAAAACTCTTGAAAGACTCCTTTTTAGAACTAAGGGTGGCTCCATAACCAAAGAAAAATTCAGTTTAAGGTTAAAAGAAGAAAAATTAAACTTTGTTTCAACATAGGCTCCATCTAGGGATCTCGTCTCCTTGCAGGACAAGAAGAACATGTAGAACAAGTGCCTTCATTGGGTAAATGGAGTCATTAATGCAACTCTGTGAAACACATTTTGGAGAAAACTCAAAACTGGACTTTAAGACTTCAAACTTAACTTTGAAAACTCTTCAAGACTAAAACATCCAGTGATCTCGAGTTAGGCTCACAATATATTTCCTCCTTTAAAACTGACCTCAGATTTGTCTAAGATAATCAAAACAAAATTAACCATTCTACCATGTTTTATCTGATTTTGTTCGCATCAAGGTAAAGTAATTCCAATGTTTCAAATTAGGGGATCCCATAAGATTATAATGTAGATCCATCCGAAAGAGGAATAGTTACCAGATCATCTTGTAATTCATGTATAACAGCCTATTAGATAGGTAGACATTGCTTCACTGCCAGCGAGCCTGTTCAATACCCCTATAAAGTTATCATATTTCCCAGATTGAATTTCCTTTCACCACTTCCATTTTTTTATAGCATTTAAATGATGAGATGAGGGCAATCATATAATGAATTTCCTTTCTTCATCTCTTTTGGACTATATGGGGGCAATCAATAATGAATTTCCTTTCACCATCTGTCTATATTTTTTTTTTTTAAATATGAAGTGGGGGAAATCAAGCAGTATGTAATATACCAGGGAAAATGTCAGCTTAAAATTTAACAAGAGAGGCCTGTCAACTCACTTTAATTGCTATGGACTAATCCTCTTATGGCCTTCAAACATTTTTGGCTTAAGGGAGATTCTTAAGGGAATTCTTATTGATATTTTTCAGGGATTTTCGTTGAGAAAAACCAATCAGTTTATTCCTGTTAGAATGACTAAGGAAGTTAGAATTAACCTAGACATACTTCCAATTCAGCTAAAGTTAGAGGAACTATAAACTTTTACCTATTCTCATTTTGAAGGTTAGTTTATGAGTTTCCAAAATTAAGGTAAGACCCTTTCTTATCTTAAGAAGCTTATGGGAAGATCATCAAGGAAACAGATGAAAAGGTAACTTGATCATGGATAGGGGAAAAGTTAGGGGTTTTAGATATTCTTTTGAAGACATAACTTCTCTTAACAAGCTATTCAACTCTCAAAACCTTTCCATAAAATCTTTTATTGCTTATTTTTCATATATATACTATTCTTTCTTTTTTTTCTTTTTTTTAGGTAAATATTAGAAAATCAAAGATTATTGTCTTATGCATTTACATTTTTTGGGACCTTCTAACCTGAGTTTTCGGGCCAAAAATTCATACCTTGGTAGTTCTTTGTATTTTTAGCCAAACTGATTGTTAGTCTATCCTAATCATTTTTCGGGAGGCATTTAACATGAGTATCCATGTATGTCACCTTTTGATATTTGTAGTCTCTTGGCTTATCAACAACTCTCCTGCAAATAAGATAAACATGATAACTATCAGGAACTCTAGTAAATCAAAAAGTTTCTTATTGCAAATTTTTGACCTATTTTGTATATATATATATTTTATATTTTCGTTTCAAAAACGACTCTTTGTATTTACAGTAAAAAATAAAACTTTCCTAATGAAATATAAATATAAACAAGCTGCAAAAACAAACTTGTATGTACAATGAGAGTTCAGAAAAATATTATTGCATGAAGTGCTTAAGGTACCACCCATTGACAGGGGTGTTAAGAATCTTTCCATCGAGATTTTCTAATAACAAAGTTTTTTTTGCCTCAGAAGCCGAAATCTTGTACAAATCGCACTAGATCTGATCAAACTTGCCATGTTTACTAGCATATTCTTTCATGGCTTCCCATTTTAGGACCAAATCACGAGGGAGGAATTCTCTGTCTATAGATTTTTGGTCAAATAAAGCTTTCATATTATCTTGATATCTTTGTAATTTTTCATCTACTTCAGCCCTATTTTGCTTAACTTCAATCAGCTGGTTTATCCTCCTGGTAATGCCATTCGGTTCTTCATTTGAGTCTTTCCAGAGTTTCATTACTGGCAGTGCTAGATTTATTGGTAAAATGACGTCAGTGCCATATATCATCTAAAATGGAGACATCCCGATTGACATTTTGGTACCTATCATGTTAGCCCATAAAACATATTTTAAATGCACATGCCATGCTTTCTTATTTTCAGTCAAAACCTTCTTAATTATAGTAATCAGACTTTTGTTAGATGACTTAGCTAGACCATTACCCTATGGATAGTAAGTCATAGAGTGTCCTAGCACAATATTATAGTTTTGGCAAAAGATTATCATGGCCATGGACTTGAATTCTTAGGCATTATCAATAACTATTTTTCGGGGACAGCCAAATCTGGATAAAATATTTTCCCCCAAAAAACTGATCACTATCGAGTCAGTTGTGTTTCTCGTAGGAATAGCTTCCACCCATTTAGTGAAATAGTCTGTAGCAGTTAGAATCCATTTGTGTTGAGCACTGGAGTGTGGATGGATTTCTCTAATAAAATCAAGACCCCATTGCTGAAATGGAGCTTCAGTTTTAACTGGAACTAAAGGTAAAGCTAGGACTTTCCGCTTGCCTATAAACAACTGACAGGGATTACAAGTTCGGACTTTAGTGTTTACATCCATGAATAACTTTGGCCAGTAATACCCGACTCTTAGGATCTTATAAGTCGTTTCTCTCCAAGCATGATGTCCTCCACACACTCCTTCATGGAATTCATCTATAACCCTTTCAGCTTTGGATTCTACTAAGCATCTCAGCAAAAACCCAAGGGGGTCCTTCCAATATAACTTACCATCTATAATACAATATTTTACATCATGCAATTTTAATGTCCTAGATTTAAATGGGGTTAATTCGTTGGGGCACTGAAGGTTTAATAAATAAGAAACAATATCGTGGTACCAAACTGAAGAAGAGAATTCGAGTAGAATTTCATTTGTGGACACAACAACATTGAGTTCATATGTCTCAAAAATTCCTTCGTTTTCTTGCAGATGGTTTATTCCGAGTGATTTCAAATTTGATTCAGTAATCAATTTAGCCAAACCCTGACCTTTAATAAGCTTAGTTGGTTTAACTTCTAGGTCAAATTCCTGGATTTTGGCTAACCATATGCCTCTCCTTCTATCACTGTCAAGTTGAACCAGTATATCCTTAACACAACTTGTAGGCACATAAGCAATGATCTTTGAGTGCAGTACATAAGTTCTGAAATCCTTGAGATCTTTCACCATTGCATAAGCTTGTTTTTCCAATATGTCATATTTCAACTCAGCATCTCTGAGAATTTTACTAAAAAATGCAATAGGCTTCTCAAAACCCTCATCATTTTTTTGTAACAATACAATTGCGATAGTGTGTTCAGAGGCAAAAGAAAAAATCACAAACTCCTTTGTATAATCTAGGCTTGCTAGAACTGGTGCTTCACTTATCACTCTCTTGATACGTTGAAATGACACTTTGGCTTCATTTGTCCACTTCACCTCGTCGTCCTTCTTAAGCATATCTATAATCAGTTTTACGATTTCAGCAAAGTTAGGGATGAATATTCTCAAGAAAATTATTTTTCCTAAAAAAGACTGATTTCTTTTACATTTCTAGGAATATTTATAGTGTCTATTGCCTCGATCCTTTTCAGGTCAATTTTGATTCCATCCCTAGACACTAAATGACCCAAGAGTTTACCTTCTTGCATTGTGAAATGAGATTTCTTGGGATTTAGTGACAAACCAAATTTGCGACATTTCTCGAAAGTTTGCTTGAGGTGTACTAGATGTTTTGCATTAGATTTAGAAAAAACAGTCATATATCAAGGTAAATAACAACAAAGTTATCTCTTTCACCCACGAAAGTGATGCCCATAGCTCGTTGGAAAGTTTCCCCTGCATTCATTAAACCAAAAGGCATTTTTTCATACATAAAAGTACCCCAAGGGGTGGTGAATGCAGTCTTTTCTTTATCATCTTGATGTACTACAATTTGATTGTAGCCTAAAAAACCATCAATCATAGACATTATGTTAGCTCCAACTACTTGCTCTAAAACATGATCAATCTTGGGTAATGGATAATTGTCCTTAAGTGATGATCGGTTTAAATTTATAAAGTCAAAAGACAGTCTGATTTCACCGTTTTTCTTTCTTACTGGGACTGAATTTGCTACCCACTCAGAGTATCTCAGTGGGACAATGATCTTGGCATCCAAGAGTTTCTTCACTTCTTTCTCTATTACTGGCAGCAGTATAGGGTTTATTTGCTTGAGCTTCTGCCTAAAAGGTTTGACCCCTTGTTTCAGAGGGATTTTATGTTCCATAATGGAAGTATTGTAAGTCCTTAATTCATCATAGGGCCAAGAAAAAACATCTTTATATTTTCTAAGAAATTCGACATACTTTATTTTTATCTCATGGGGAAGGTATTTGGATAACTTTACCAACCTCGGATTCTCTTTGGTACCTATGTCGCAATCTTCAACTTGCCTTGGTTTAGGCTGTAGAGTGGACTTCAAAGGGATGTCATCATGATTAAATAACCTCTCTAAAGGGATCAAGCCTTTGGGAATATCATTATTTTTTAATACAAGGATGCGATGATTTGCAATTTTATTTTGAAACTCTTGGGGATCTTCCCCTTCCTGCATGATCTAAGCAGGATCATTCTGGTTTTCTTGATTGGCATGACTTTCGAAAAAATCATCTACCATTTCCAAGAATTTCCTGACATGTTCATCATCCTCGAAAACCTGCCAATGTTGTATGTTGTTCAGTATGGAAGGTCTATGTCTCATCACAATATGGTATTTAAGTTTAAGAACCGTTGGAGGTTTGAATGTCGAGGCTGCCTTAGCTAGTGAATCTGCTTGTTGATTTTCAATCCTAGGGATGTAATGAACATTAATTGATGATAAAAAGTTCTCAATCAGATCTCAGACATAGTTCCTATAATATCTTAGCCTTGGATGCTTAGCCTGGTATTGGAGGTTAATTTGTTTTATGATCAGTTCAGCATCACCGTAGACCTCTAAGTTCTTAATCTTTAATTTTCTGGCAACTTCTAATCCTAGGACTAATTCTTCATATTCACATGCGTTGTTAGTATAATCAATATCCCATTGTAATCTATAAGAAAAAGGTATGATGAATTCGTCATCAGGTGCCACAAATAGTACTACAGCGCCTACTCCTTCACAGGATGAAGCACCGTAAAAAAACATTTTTATTTATTTTTTCTTCTTTTTCTTTTTCTTTTACTGTACAACTTTCTTTTATACATACATCAATATCATCATCAATAGACATAATACAATTCCATAAATCTTGATCAGAAATATAAACAGGGTAGTTATTTGGGTTCAACAGATCACTTACCATAAACGCTAGCCTCGTTTCTCTATACAAGCATGTGAAGCATCCTCCAAAAATTGAGATTGTGGCATATTTCATATCAAGCTAGAGGGATCCTCCAAGTTTGGCGCCCCAAAACTTGGATAACAACAAACCATACTTCGGGGGTATATCAACAACAACCACGTCCATTAAAACACTCTTAACAGGAATTTGTGCAAGATTAACAGCTAAATCCTTTATCATACCCATACATTTCACCTTTCTTGAATCAAAAGAATACAGATCTCCATATGGTCAAGTGATTGCTAGGCCAAGTCTATCCATGATATCTTTGGGCATGACATTATGTGAATCTCCGGAATCTAACATGCAATTGTCAAGTAAGTGAGCATGCACATATAGCGTGATATAGAAAGGGGAAACAGTATCTCTGTCACCTTCGAAAAGTGGGCCGAAAATTATATTAGGCTTGTCATCTTCTAGATTTGTAATGTCAGCCTCACTTTCGGTGTCTGAAAAATTAATTATTTTAGCAATTTGCTTTCTGTATATTGGGTTTTTTTCCAGTTCGACGAGAGGTATAGGGATTTTAATTTTGTTAATTTCATTTTCCAAATTAAAATTTCTTGTTGTTTTGTCAATCTCTATGGTTTGGGATTCTATCCCCTTCTTTTCAGCTTTCTTTTGTTGTGAGGTTTTTGTTTCAGCTACAGGAACCTTCACTTTCTGTGTGTTGACGGCGGGTGTTTTTGTTGACTTTGTCTTGGTAGGTTGCATGTCAACAGTCTTGGTTTTAACAATCTATTTTTCGACAACTTTTGAAACTGCCTCGTCTGTTTCCCCTCTTAGTAATATTTTCTTGACCGGGGTGGTGGTGATATTCTTGTTTCTAGACCTTAGATTGTACTTCTAATGGAGTTCAACCATTATGTCATCAGTGATTCCTTGATAAGTTGAATCTTCTGTAATAATGTTGCTTTTGTTATTTTCATATTTGTATTATGTATTTAAGGATTTTTCATAATCTCGCCTCGTCGGATAAGGCTATTGACAATCATCGCCGAGACTACTTATGTCTTTTCCTAATTCCTCAAAATATTCCATGTCTTCTCCTTCTATAAATTTTTCACTTTTAAAGGGGGCTTGGATTTTTTAATCCTCATTCTTAATTTGTCTTTGTTGAGTTTGAGGGTTGGGATTCCTTCTGAAATCCTTTCTAGGGAAATGTTCATTCTTTGATTGGTCTAATTCCATTCTTGAAATCTTATTCGACAATTCTTTAATTATTCTTGCCATGTCATCCATTTTGTCTTCTGAAGATCTCCCAGATCTAGAGGGTCCCGCTTGTTCTCTATACCATCTGGTTTCTTTGTTTCCTGTTTCGAATTTTGTTTTTAATTTTCCTGAATCCATCATATTTGACTCTATTTCTAGAGCATCATCTTGCATTTTAGTTAGGTCTATAGATCTCCTTTCTCTCAAAAGAAGAATGAAATATGGATCGAAAGCCCCATCAAAGGTTACTTTCGCTGCGGGTTGGGAAGGCTTGACCTCGACCGAAATTTTATTATACAATTTATTAAACCTTTGGGTAAACTCGAGAACTGATTCTGAATTCTTTTTTCTCAGAGCCCCAAATTTAGTTAGATAGTAGAGATGGTCTTTCCTTTCTCCCCATTGTCTGATAAAAGCATTTTCCAACTCATCGTATGATCCTATTGATCTCGCTGCTAGACCTCGGAACCAGGTTCTCAGTTATCCTTCAAAGGTTTGAACGAGGAGTCTTGAATAAACATCCTCATGTTCAAGACCGAGGATATTAGCAAATTGGTCAAAGAAATTGATGTGTTCAACAGCGGTCAAGTCTCCTTCTCCCGTGAATTTCAGAAGATTTTTCATGTAATTCTCCAGTAGGTCATGAAGGGGGGCTGGGAGAACTAGAGGGGGATATCTTGCAACAACCTTAGCAAATATTCTGGGAGGTGGAGGTGGCCCTTTACCAGCTCCTCCTCCTCCTGCACCTCCGACACCACCTACTCTGGCTGCGGCCATTGAAAAATTATTGGATGGAAGTTGGAGATTATAAGGAGGACTTTTAAATGGGTGTGGTAACCCTTCAGTTGTATCTAGATAGGATGAGATTATTTCGGGAAACTGATCGTCGAAGGACAGGAAACTTGAAAAAGGTGGACTCAGAAAATGAGGACTAGTTTCCTTGGATCCACAGGGTGTATATACTGGAGACGAGTTAAGGTACACGGTGTAGTTCCCGCAAAGGAGTGGGGTATTAAAATTTTCAAGTGTATTTTTAGTATTCGACTGTGTAAATTTAGGTTGATAAATTTTACTTGTCGATGAGACAATTTGTTTAAGGTGTTTTCTTGATTTCAAGATTTTTTCTGGGTCAGATACAAGCAAAGTTTGTTTGTTGTATGAGTTTTTTCTGGTAGTCTTTCGGTTAAAAACCAGTTTATTAATCGTGGAGTCGCCAAGTGAAAGTTTGAAAATAGCCTTATAAAGTTTTCAATCTTTGTTTCACTACCAAAGAAAGAAAAGTCAATTCCGTTCTTCCCAGGGAAAGATAATTTTGTTTCTTCGCTCCCCGACAACAACACCAAAAAGATGTTGTTCCAAGTTTATACTTAAGGATTTTAAAATATAAAGTCTAGGCATCCGAAAAAGGTAGAGAGAGTTAAGGTACAAAATGTGTCAGTTACTAAAGAGAAAATATATTGCTAGTTTCTTCACTGTCTCTGTCTAGCTTCCCAGTGTTCCTAGATGCTTATATCCCAATATTCAATTGTTGCCCATGAACGTTCTAATTCAACCCGGGTGTTTGTTGTCTGTAAGATATTGTTAAATAAGTTTAAACCAATGCTAGTTTGATCTGAAAGGTCGGGTTCTATATTAGGTTGTCTTGTAACAAGTACAGTCATGAGGGATAAAGGTTAAAAAATCTATTGCTTTGTTTTCAAGGTTTTCTATCTATGTTTCGGATTATAAGAGAAAAGTTCCCAAACTTAAATTAATAATATAACAATTTCAGAGACTGTTTCCCGTTCTTGAGTCAAATTCGAAAATCATGAAAGTGATGGGAGAAAAACATAAAGTTGTTTAAACAATGTGAGGCATCAATCATGGAGGAATCTCACTTTGCAACAGCGGAAGAAGAAAGACAAGAGATCTCTAATGAAGCATAAAAATATAGCAATCTGAATAATCTACAGGTCTTGAGCCTGCTAATAGCAAGCACAAAGGAAAAACCGTAAACAATTAGATAACCAAATAACTCTTAACCATAGTAGATGTTGTACTAAATTGCAGTTAAACATTCATCAAAGATATATAAGGGAAAGATAATGAAAATGAAAGTAAAGAGGAACACATAGCTCAAGGTTGACAGAATCTGGAATCTCCATTGTGTATTCTCATTAATCACTGTAAATGAATAAAACTTCTCTAGTACAATCGGCCGCAAAAAATCCATTTCTAAGTCTTATGAAATTATATTTATACAAAGTCACCAATTCTCGATGGTTGGTGATTTCCTAACTCCTAGGGGCTAACGGTTACAAAAATGAAAACTTGAACCGTTTTCATGGTTATCTTTTATTTCTCTATCATCTTGATAATATGAGCCTACAATATGATACTGCATTGCTTCTTTGAAGTATCTCCTTCTTTTGGTCCGAGACATTCAATACATTTTTCTAGAAAATGTACTAAAAATCTAGGAGGCTCTGGCATATCCTTTGCCTCGAACAGATAAAGCTTCCTCTGAACTTTCGGAAATCGGTCTTCAATCCCTTTGTCAACAAACTTAACTGATTTCAATTTTAAATTTGGCTTCACCAGCCACCTGTCTATTTGGGTAACATCAATCTCTTTTAATTGTGAAATTTCAATCTGAATTTCATTCAAGTTCTCTTTGAGTTTCATTTGATGTCTTACAATATTGATCTGTTCTAGTAGCCCAGGACAATTGTCTTTTCCAATGCCTAACGATCCTTTGTCTAGCAAATTGAAGGTCTCTTTGCAATCATCCTTGACTTCCTTGGCCATTTTCTTTCTTTTGGCTATGTTGGCCTCCCACAATTTAAGCATGGTATCACCCCTGATCTGCTCTGCGACATACAACCTTTGAGTTTATGATACCTTTTCTTTTTCCAAAAGTACAACTACCTTTTGAAAAGTACCTCGGGCTGCTTTAGCCTCTTTTTCTTTGAAAACAATGTTATCGAAAGATTTACTTCTCGGAAATAGTTTTGAATAACCTCTACTTTATAAATCAATCTTTGTTGCTATGCTTCTATCTTCATATGCACCTTCAATGCCTGGGCTTGACAAACTTTTAAATCTATCACCTGATTTTGAATAGAATTCAACCTATCCTACAACTACCTCGCTAATTCTTCCTGCTGGATGACCTACCCTTGAATGTCTTGCATCTTCTTATACATCTCATCCAAGCTAGACCTGAGCAGTTGGATTTCCTGTTTGTCAATGGCTCTAGTTTGTTCCATCACTTTGTTTATCTCCTCTCAAATACTACTATCTGAGTTCCTTATTTGACTCTACAACTGGGCTATCATCTAATTCTTCTGCTTCGGCCTTGTTTTCAGATTATCAACTGAAAATAAGTTAGCCATTGCCAAATCTCCCATAGATCCTTCTACCTCTGTGGCAAAATCTTCCTCTTCTAGGTTTTGTCCATCTACGAGCACTTTGTGCTTCTTTACCATTGTGACTTCTTTCAAATGCATTTCCAGTTTCACTACAGCTTTCCTCTTCTCACTGAAAAAGTAGTCAGAGGAAGGTATCTCTTCTCTAGAGATTGGAGTAAGGTCACTTACATATATAACTTCCAGATGGGGAGTCCCAAAAGTTGACTATAAAGGAGTCAATGATGAAATTGGGTTGCCAAACTCTATAGATTGGGTTTCTCCTATTGTTTTGGGGATATCAGCAGAAATAGTTGATGATAAAGGAGGAATTGTTTGACTCGAATTTGGAGGTGTATCGAGCTTAATCTCTATTTCTGGCCTTGGGTGCTTTGTTTGTGAAGCTTCTTCTTTTTGTGAAGTAGCTTTAGTCTTCTTTGGATTTTCTTCTACAGTCTTCTCATCAGAAGGATTTGGCTTGAAACCTAGAGGTATGCTTCCCTGTTCTGGAGGAGAGGTTACTGTTTCTCCCTATAATATCTTAGGTAACCCACTTTGTCTGTGCTTTTGGAAAGCAAGGAAGTCGGCCTGTAGGTATGGGGATAGTGTCTGGATCATGTCTAATACCTCCTCATAACTTCTGGTCCCTTTAAAAATGTCATCATGAAGGGAATCTTCATGCTCTATAATTTTCATATTGCATTGAGCCAGGTGATGTCCCACAAATCTGTATGGGTCATGCCTCCTGAACTCGACATCCACCAGTTTAACTTCATCCAATGCCGCAGCTTCTACTTTGGAATGGCCAAAGTTTAGCAGTGAAAACTTGCCAACCTGTAAGGGAAAAATTCACCAGAATTTTTTCTGGGATGCTTTAAGCTCTTTGTCGATTCCTCTTGTTATTATTTGGTAAGACACCTCCCTACACATCAATCTGTCAGGAAGGAATTTTGGAAGTGCGTGAGGAGGAATCGAGCAACCAAAAACTCTGACATAAGAGAAACTCTCTTCAATAAACCAATCTGCAATTGCTCTGAGGTTTCCCACGAGTTGCTCTGAAATCTGAGGGGGTGCATAACCATACAAAATTTGGTGCACAGGTATCACTACGTAGTGACAGATTTCGTAAAAGAAATCTTTAACGTTCTCCTCCCATAGTTTAGAGTGATAAACATGAATGGGTTCAGCACAGGCCGGGTTCCAGCTCCAATTCATCAAGGGAAATGGATTCATGTAACAGATAACATCCATAATATATGCAGAAATGTAAAAATATACATGTCGACCTTTCAATTTTTCCATCTGGTACTCTCCAATCTCCTTGGTTAGGTTATCTGATAAAATTTTATCCTAGTTGAAAGTGTAACCCTCGGCTACCTTGTGTATAATTGGCACCCATTCCGCAGGGAAATGGGTAGGGATTTTCTTTCCAAATAGTCTACATAACATCATTGCTATATAAACCATGTATTTGTTTAACGATGCTATGGCATAAATGCCATGGGTATCAGCTCTAAATTTCGTTGGAATTCCCCACCATTCTTTGATTATATCTGGATATGTTTGATCAAATTCTGTACACTCCTTTCTTTGAAATTCTTCTATGAATTCAACATTATAAATGTATTTAGAAACAAGGGATAGTTTTTACATTACTTGGATGTGCTCTGGTCTGAACGAGTCGACGACAACATTTTGGCGATTTAGAATGCTCCTAGTCTGAATGTCAGTTTTTTCTAAAGCTAGCTTGTCATGTCATTGTATGCCATGAGTCTCGGTCGTGTGGCTATCTTATGGAGATCAGACTTTTCTATATCTATGAGTTTATTTTCAGTCTTTTCGTTTCCGAAATTGTCGGGGAAATTCCTAACCTCATTCTTTAAGATTTCAAAAATTTGCATCCAAGACTTGATTGAATCCACAACATGTGGCAAAGTATCGGATATAACATATCCATCCAGATTTGAGCTTTCACCGGCCTCCTCACTCTTCTTAGGCGCTTTTCTGGGTGCCATGATGTTTGTGCTAAAAATGAAAACCTGTTACAGAGAAGAAATGCATAAGCTCTTTTGAATGTAACTCGCTTCTTGTCTCAAAGTAAGAATGAAATTCAAAATAACAAACCTTTATTAACCCTTAACTTGCCTCAAATTGAGCGTACCGATACAGGCAATAAAAATTAAAGGCTTTAATGGGGATGGTACACCTGGAGATACACACTTTACGCTAAAAATATCTCCATTAATCCGTTATAAATACTGCCACATATCGGCAATTCAAAAATGGGATATCGAAAGGAATGTCTTTGAAAACTCCCGAATAGCGAAATGCGAAAAGTCATTTAATATCATTAACCATGTTTTAATGTTAAGTTAATTACGCTTAAGCACTTAATACTTTTGGGATTTCGGGGCTTTGGGGTTTTTTGAGTGCAAAAGAGTGACAACTCTTTGATTTTCCGAAACGCCGCTAATTAACAATTTGTTAAGTATGTTTAAAAATTAATTAATCACAATTAAAAAGGAATTTCATAAAAAGCACATGGGGACTTTGAGCTATTGTTTAAGTTGAGATGGACGAAAAAGAAAATACGAAAGGCTTAGAAAGTCGTTAAATGTTTTTAATATTCATTTTAATTTGGTTTAATTTCTTTTAAACAATCACTTTTCGAGACTTCGGTATCGAGACTTCGGAGTTGTTATTTAAAAATCATACTTCGTGAATAGCCGAACCCTGAAACCTGAAACTCTTGAAAGACTCCTTTTTAGAACTAAGGGTGGCTCCATAATCAAAGAAAAATTGAGTTTAAGGTTAAAAGAAGAAAAAATAAACTTTGTTTCAACAGTCTCAAAGGTTATAAACTTTGGAACCCAGAAACTAAGAAGGTTGTGTATAGTCGAGATGTGGTATTTAGAGAAATGAAGGATGTTGTCAAACAGGAAGTCCTACCAAGTAAGGAAGAACTAGAGAAAATATAGTTTGAGCCAAAGGATGATGAATCAGACTCTACAGAAGAACATGAATCAGAAGAAGAAGATCCTCATACTCCAGTATTGAGGAGATCGGTGCGGGAAAAAAGGCTACCAGAATTTGTATATTCCATCTAATCTGCAATAAGCCTTATTATAGTGGGAGATCTTTCCAAAAGTACTTTAGAGGTGGTAAATGGTTTGCAGGGGAATGAGGAGCAGTTACAAAATTACCATTTTACACCCATAATTAATTTGCATTGACCATGTTTCTTCATGGTGGGTTTGACTTGCGGGTATACTTGTCTCCATTTATTTCCTTCTTCTTCATTGCCCACAATCAATAAGGGCCATTGATTTGCCTATTCTCTACACCCTCTGATCCACCCCCTAACCTTTTCCATTTAAAACTTGATTTTCAACCCGCTTCCTTTCAACAACAACTATTTGTGAATTAATCATGGATTAGTCCCTTTCTAACCTTTGCCTCTCAAAATTTGAAATTTCAACTAAACTTGAAGGTAATAACCGAGTGAAAACATGAATCTAGGTTAGAATTTAGTGAGAATCATATAGGAAAGAATCACACTCACATTTTTTTTTCGATTGAACAATTGTAATTAACTTTCAACCAAATCATTTGTTCATCCAAAAGTTAAACTCAATGGATAACCCTAACCAAGCGTAGAAATTCTTGCGGGGTAGATTCCTGACTATTATGTTTGACTCGGTTAACTTTGATCAGCTTAAATGGTGGATGCATTGACGTTTTCATTGGTAAGATTTCGTTAAATAGGCTTGGAAACTTGGAGTTGATGAAACATAAATGGTTGCATGTTGATGTTGTAGATACCAAGTGGAGGATGAGTTGATTAAGATTATGTGGTAAATTGGTAATTGTTTTACATTTTACCTTGATATTTAAATTAATGTTTGATTTATTAATTTTTTAGATCATTTTTACATTGTATGGTTAAGAACATGTGTTTCTTCTTAAGAGGTCACAAGTTCAAATCTAGAGGGGGATAGGGTATGCATACCTCCGCAGACTTTACCAGTCAAATCGTTGGGCAGAGAGGGGTCCCTTGTCCCACAAACAAAGGGATCTCATACACCAATTTGGTGTGGCTTGGTTGTGACCTTAAAAATAGATTATTATTATTATTATGTTAACATTATTATTTTTTTTATAAAAACATTTCTTTAAATGTTTACATTTTTTATTCACCAAAAAAGTATTCATTAAAATGTGGAGCTTATCCAATTTAATAATCATTTTGCTAACCATCTTGTGACACAAAATTAAATATAATATGAGATTTTATATACAACATGGAATTTGAATTGCTTCAAATCTTTGAATTGCTTCAAATGTAGTAATAACACACAACTCCATGGAACATTTAATATTGTGTAACAATGATTTCCCTTACATTTTCACTGTGCAAAGATGGTATCATGAAGAATGAGAAGGAAGATTTATGTGACGTGAAAAGGTATTGAGGAATGAGATTCGTTTGTACCGCAAGGCCAAGCTGCCTTTCCGCTGCCACTTTATGCAATTTAATAGCAAAGATCGGAGATATGAGGTTTGCAATAAAATGCAAAAATTTGGCAAATATACAGTGATGGATCTGGCTCCCTCGTTTTCAGAAAACATCCATACAATTCACAACGTCTGTTCCGTTGTAGTCTAGTTGGTCAGGATACTCGGCTCTCACCCGAGAGACCCGGGTTCAAGTCCCGGCAACGGAATTTAAACTTTTAAAGGATTTAAAGATTGCGAAAATATTCCGGGTTTTAAATTTCTTTATAAGAAGATACAGTTGTTTAATCAGTTTTAAATTATTTTAAACATTGCGAAAATATTCGGGGTTTTAAATTTCTTTATAAGAGGATAAAGTTGTTTAATCTGTTTTAAATTATTTTAAACATTCGGCGATCTTCTGGGTTTTAAAAGTCTTCATAAGCGGACACAACTGAAATACTCTAATGAATAAATATGAACATAGAGAAGTGCGTCTGCCGGGAGTCGAACCCGGGTCTATTGCTTGGAAGGCAATTATCCTAACCGTTGGACTACAAACGCCTTGCTGCAATCAGTTAAAAACAAAAGGGTAGCCTACCATTAGTCTAACCATTGGACTACACCTGCTCTCGCTGTAACGGTTTTTAATGTGATGTGATCTTTTGGGTAACAGAAGAAATAAACGCACAGAAAGACAGGGCGTGGAAAGTTGCAATTTGTTCCACATCCTTATGCTTAACCGGAAATAGATATACATTCTTGATATTTGAAGTTAGTAAGAAAATATTTGAAGTTGAATCTATTTCTCCATTCATAGATGTAATTTAAATAAAGGAAAATTGTGATATCCAATAGATTTATATCACCGCATTCAAATGAAAAAACCAAAGTTTTGTTTGCTTCCTAATTAGTTAATTGGCCACATTAATGTTGTTTTGGTTTCTAAATAACTAGTATAGTCACATGATTGTGGTTGATTAACGCCGAAAGGCTTATTTCACTCCCACAATCTCAAAAAAATGAAGCAACGGAACTTGACAATGATAAGAGTGTGGCCACGCACAAGATGCATCCTTCGTTTTTCATTAGCTACGGCTTGCTTCTGATCGCACTCTCTAATTCGAGCAAAAGTGAACTCTTGCGTTGCTTCAATACAGAATCCATCGCTACCACGAGGTAGTCCTGTTTGGAGATGAAGTCGAAGGCAGGGTCGAGGTCGTAGTGGGAGAACCAGTCCTCCATTATATTTCTCATTCTCAGATCGGACAACACATCTTCTGGCTTGTGCCAATCTTTTACCAAGTTTCGATCATAGGTGATGTGAGACTTTAGGGATTTTTTTACATGAATTTCTTTGAAATCGGACAGAAAAACTCTTCAGGTATTTCTTCATAATTCTCTCTGTTGTATATATGTCGCTATCCGCTTCGCTGGCGTTTTCTGTAATTTTTGTAATCTTTGTTAATTAGGTAAACGTGGCAATCACTGGTAATGGAGTAAAATATTAATCATGTTAAGTAAATGTGAAAAAGTAAACAACGAAACATAAGCATTAAAAAATGCAAGAAAGTTATGAACATGAAATCTCATTCATTGATTTAGGAGGACGACTAAGAATATGCCAGCATCTTCAATTGCTAGCCATAAGATTAGTTTTTATAATTAAAAGATCATTAACTGTGCCCATCTTCAATAGGTATACACCTTTCGACATAATAAGGTTACAGAAAGACAAGGCATGGAAAGTTGCAATTTGTTCCACATGCTTATGCTTAACCTGAAATAGATATACATTCTTGATATTTGAAGTTAGTAAGAAAATATTATTTGAGTTTTTCAGCAAGTTGAATCTATTTATGCATTCATAGATGTAATTTAAATAAAGGAAAATTGTGATCTCCAATAGATTTATATCACCGCATTCAAGTGAAAAAACCAAAGTTTTTGTTTGCTTCCTAATTAGTTAATTGGCCACATTAATGTTGTTTTGGTTTCTAAATAATAAGGTTACAGAAAGATAGGGCATGGAAAGTTGCAATTTGTTCCACATGCTTATGCTTAACCTGAAATAGATATACATTCTTGATATTTGAAGTTAGTAAGAAAATATTATTTGAGTTTTTCAGCCAGTTGAATCTATTTCTGCATTCATAGATGTAATTTAAATAAAGGAAAATTGTGATTTCCAATAGATTTATATCAACGCATTCAAGTGAAAAAACCAAAGTCTTTGTTTGCTTCCTAATTAGTTAATTGGCCACATTAATGTTGTTTTCGTTTCTAAATAATAAGGTTAATTAAGTACATTGATTTCTTTATCTTTATTAAGGTTAAGATCATTTTAGTTAAATTAATGTTTCATAGTGTGGAGGTTTTCACAATTCGCCATAATATTGTGTTAGACTTCTGGATGTAAACAAAAAATTAGCCGTTGAAAAAAAAATAAAGAATTTTAAATCAAGACTAAAATAAACCCTACTTCTATTTTCCTCTCTTTTCTTACATTTTTTTTCTAATAGTTATATTTCTCCTGTAAACATTAACTTACCCATTAAATTTTTCCAACCTTTCATTTCTAATGCTCATAACTTATCCCCTTGCTTACCCCAAATTACTTATTTTTATCTTTTATCAATTAATTACTTAAATTTATAATAATTTAAATTTCTCATTTAACATTAATTTCCCTTTGACCTAAATTAAATAATTTGTAGTTAGTCTCATATACCCTTATTTCATTATTTTAGGGTTAAAATTTTTTATCCACAATCTTCCAACGTTCAAATTTATTTACCTTTATAACCTCCTCTCAATTATCTTGTCATTACTCTCAACTTCAACGATCCTTGATATGAATGGAGTGTCCACTCATTTCATAAACTCCATACACAATTTACATCCAAAAAACTAACACAATATAATTAATATTATTTTTCTTACTAAATAATCAAGTTAATTACCTAATATTTATCAATCATTTAAAATTCATAATGTTTCTATATTTATTAATCATTTAAAATTCATCATTAAATACATTTTAAAGTCATTCTATTTGTTTCCCTGTGTACAAGCTACTTCCCCATATATTTCAATCATATATAATGTCACATTCCAAAAATGTCTTAGTTCTAACCTCTTGTACTTTTATATTATCCATTGCATACATTAAATTGAGAAATTGAGAAATTATCCAATTTTTTCACTATTTCGATTCTTAAATAAGAAGGTTAATTAGTTAGATTAATTTTTTATATTTAATAATCTTTTAGAATTCATTATCATTAATTAAATGATAGACTCTAATATCATTCACTTTATGTATATATCATTCATTTTATTTGTGTATATGCTTATCTCAATTGAGAATATGGAGAGCAACCATATCACATAAACACAAAATAATAATTTGTATTTCACATACAATAAACAGAGATACATCAGGTATATATAGTTGAAGTGATATCCAACTTATTCCACTCTTGGAAGGAGAGGTTGAGAGAATCTCTCAATATTCTCCAACAAACAAAACCAATCGCTAAACTCTAGTATGCATCATAAATGATGCATTATCTCTAACACCCCCCCTTAATGCCTACATTACAGAACTTACAATACTGAAATCACAATTACAAAATTTGTCATTTGTCTTTATCTGAATGGTCTTCATCAGTGCTTACACCCACTCTGAATCTTCCAGCTTCCACTCTTTTCTTCTCCACACATTCGAGCTTCCCATTTGACACATTTAAAATACAAAAGCTTTTGACCATCTTTGACGTTCTTTGTAGAAATGACGTTTCTCGACCTCCTGAAGAACAATCTCGATACTGAATTATCCTATGGATACAATACCATCTGTTGAATTCCCCCGAAGAGAAAATTTCAACAATTATATAGGACAATGATCTGATTACTGGACATTTTCAGTAGTCAATCATACAATTGACCTTTTATACACTCACAAACTCACAAGATAACCTGTAACTGACGATCTTGAAGCACCGAAGTACAACAAGTCCCACCAGCATATGACAGAATGTAGACACAATCAAATTAATGATTTGTTCTTTCATCCCCGAAGAACGTCAAGAACCACTAATTTTAAACTATGGTACTCTACCCTGTAATTGGTTCTTCATCATGTGAAATTTACACAAATTTAATAAAATTCCACAAGACAACAAACATAACATATAGATCCCTTCAACAATTTCAAAAATCATATCTATAGCTGTCGTTCAATCGATTTTAGTCCCGATTCAAATTCCCAAAACAGTGGTTGTGATTACTATGCACAATTTGTGTCCCACAGATATAAGAGACTTGAGGAAGAGACATTGCACGCAGTATCCTCCTCGAATGGAATTGTTGACTGATCGTTGTAGATACGCCAAATTTTGGAAAAGGGAACGATTTCCATATTTAAATAATTCTGGACATGTATCCAGCCACTGCTCCATGGTAAATTTAAGCAAGCATCCCATCCACGTTGAGTCTTTGCTAGCGATTAAAGGAGAGCTATGGCTCAACCTACAACTTTGTAGAGAAACGATTAAAATCAACGGCTTCCATTGCAGATAGCTCTTCTTAACTGTTCCAAGCAACTGATTTAATGGCAACATGAAATATACAGGTGCATCAAGAAGAACACCATGAATAAATCTAACAGATTTAGAAAATATTATGTAAATGTACACAACTAGTGAATTCCTGATGAGACGAGATATATTTGCAAGGCACAGGTTCCATCTAAAATCATGATGTTAATAATTATCGAGGATCCAACATTATCTTGAATGGAGCCTCCTACCATGCATGATTAGATATCTAGACTTATCCACAAAATCCCCGAGGAACTTGATACGCTCGAGTCACTAGCTTCTGATCGATCCCAAAAAAAAAAAACACAACAATCAATTGCAGCTCACGACTTTCTCAAATGGACGACGTTTTCTAATGAACGACCGGTTGCGATCTTAGCTCTCAATTCACACAGAAAATTAATAAAACACACAGCTACAAACTATCTACTCCTACAGTGGATAAACTCACATCTCTATCATTTCCTTGGCCCTCCCTTGAGGGAGCTAGGCCAAGATCTGCTCTAATACCAAAATTGAGAATATGGAGAGCAGCCATATCACATAAAGACAAAATAATAATTTTTATTTCACATACAATAAACAGAGATACATCAGGTATATATAGTTGGAGTGAGCTCCAACTTATTCCACTCTTGGAGGGAGAGGTTGAAAGAATTTCTCAACATTCTCCAACAAACCAAACCAATCCCTAAACTCTAGTATGCATCATAAATGAGGCATTGTCTCTAAAAACCTCTCCATATATTTCAACAATATCTAGTGTTACTTTCTAAAGATATCTTAGTTTTTCTCTTAGACTTTATAATGTCTCTTTAGCAATTGGTGATCATGTCTTTATGATATGTAGCTCATGGTGGTTAATGTAGTAAATTAGGAGAGAAATTAGACATGGTTGGAGAAGAGAAATTCTTTCAATCTTTCTCGGGACATGCATTGTCATTAGATAAATCCTTAAACTTCAATAAAAGAAGTTTGAACAAAACCTACCTACATAAGTTGTACTAACATCATTCCCACCTTTCATATTAATGGAGCACCATTCATTGAAGATGAATGTGGATGAGGTCACAAACCACATTAGAAATTAAGGAAGACTTTGTACGATCCTATGAGGTGCATATATATGGTTGAATGTATATGTAATAGGAGTTAACCCAATAGGGGCCTCTGTTAGAATTAATGCTTATAGAGATAGGTTTGAATTTGTTAGATCTAGTTAGTTGTGAGAGATCTTCTCCAACTATCAGATCCTATTTATATGTGTGTGGTTGAGAGATTTCTTCATGAGTTTGTTGTGTTGTGGAGGAAATCTTCTTGTATAAATATGTGCTTGATTAATTAATAAAATATACAAAATTGTTGTGTGCATGATAGATTGCTATGTTGGTATATCAAAGTTCTAAAAATATTTTTATGTAATTTCAATATTGTTATTTGTGATGTAAGCATTAAGGGAGGGTGTTAGAATTAATACTTACAAAGATGTATTTGGATTTGTTAGATCGAGTTATTTGTGAGAGTCCAATTATCAGATACTATTTATATGTGTGTGGTTGAGAGATTTCATCATGATTTTGTTGTGTGGTTGAGGAAATATTCTTGTATAAATATGTGCTTGATTAATTAATAAAATATACAAAATTGTTGTGTGCATGATAGATTGGTAAGTTGGTATATCAAAGTTCCAAAAGTATTTTTATGTAATTTCAATATTTTTATTTGTGATGTAAGCATTAAGGGAGGGTGTTAGAATTAATGTTTACACAGATATGTTTGGATTTGTTAGATCTAGTTAGTTGTGAAAGATCTTCTCCAATTATCAGATACTATTTATATGTGTGTAGTTGAGAGATTTCCTCATGAGTTTGTTGTGTCATTGATGAAATCTTCTTGTATAAATATGTGCTTGATTAATTAATAAAATATATAAAATTGTTGTGTGCATGATAGATTGCTAAGTTGGTATATCAAAGTTCTAAAAATATTTTTATGTAATTTCAATATTGTTAAATTTATGATATAAGCATTAAGGGAGGGTGATAGAATTAATGCTTACAGAGATAAGTTTGGATTTATTAGATCTAATTAATTATGAGAGATATTCTCCAACTATCAAATCCTATAAATGTGGTTGAAAAATTTCATCATAAATTTATTGTGCTCTTGACAAAATCTTCTGGTATAAATATGTATTGAATTCATATACAATGAATGTAAATATATATAGATTAATATAACTTCCTCCAAATAACTTCAATACACTGATACATAACTTCAATATACTAATACATCTAGATATCCAAATCATATGTTCTTTCCCTCATAGAAACGAAGTCAGTCATAAATGAGAACATTTATAAGGCATGTATCTCATCGTTGGAGTGATACACATGTCCATTAAATCCAATTCTAAATGACCATCTAGATATTTGCAAGTAGAAATTTTGACTTTAGGAATAAATCCCAATTAAAAATTTAAACATGGAATGACTATTAAGAAACGTGTCTATGAATGTGAAAATGCATGGAGAATATCTCTTTGTAATTCAAAGAATATGGAACTCTTAAATGCATTGGTAACTGAACTTTATTTTATTTTTCTCAACTTATATGATATAAGTATATTTTAAAGAATGCTACACGCATGTTGTGTGTATTTAAAATCTGAATTAGTTTAAAGAGGAGTATCGGTTCTCCCTCTGAAATTCAACACATTGGTGTTTGCAATTTATATTTTTTTCAACGTATATGATATACATATATTTGAAAGAATACTAAATGCATATTTTTCAACTTATATGATATAAGTATATTTTAAAGAATACTAATCTTATTTTTTTCCAACTTATATAATATAAGCATATTTTAAAGAATACTAAACGCATTTTTTTCCAACTTATATAATATAAGCATATTTTAAAGAATACTAAACGCATTTTTTTCAACTTATATGATACAAGTATATTTTAAAGAATACTACACGCATGTTGTGTGAAAGGATATTGCCTTACAAGGATTATTTTTCCTTTGAAGTTGAACCCATGCTGGTTGGGAAAGAGGGCTTTAGAGATTTAGTCATAGAGGTTTGGAATTCCACTATATTTGTGGGAGAAACCTCATCACAAAAAAGATTTGTTTGGAAATTAAAAATAATGAAGAGTAAAGTGAAAGCCTGGGTATAGAACTGAACATGAACTTAAACTACTAGAGGAACATATAAGGAGGGCTTACATTTTAAAGGCTCAAAGGTTGGATACGGGGAATAACAATTTACAAATCAAACTCCTCGAGAAAAAAAAGCAACAAGATTCTCCTTGCAGAGGAGGAACTGTGGAAACAAAGAAGCAGAGTTATTTGGCTTCAAAAAGGTGACCAGAACACATAGTTTTTTCACCAGTATGCAAATCATAGGCGAAATCGCAAAGCTATCTGGGAAATTGAGGATAAAAATGACAACCTTCACTCGAGACAAGAGGCATTGATAATGAAAGCGGTTAGACATTACAAACAAACCTACTCGAATATGGGAAAAAACTTGATTCTGGAACAGGTGAGCACAATCCAACTTTTTCCCCGCTACATTGAGGAGATAGATCACTTAGCCTTAGAAGGGTCTTGCACAAAAGAAGAAATCCATGGTGTTCTTAAGGGTTTCACAAAGGACAAAAGTCCCGGTCCTAACGGATGGATAGTAGAATTCTTCTTATTTTTCTTTGATCTGGTTGGGGACTATCTTGTTGAGGCTGTGGAGGAGTCAAGGAGGGAGAGCACTATGGAGAGATCTTTAAATTGTACTTTTTAACCCTCATTCTGAAGGTGAGCAGACCCTCCTCATTTAGGGATTTCAGGCCTATTTCCCTGTGTAGTTTGGATTATAATATTATAGCAAAAGTCTTAGCAAACATGCTTAATCTGGTTCTCTCTAGGACACTTTATTGGGAGCAACTAGGTTTCTTAAAGGGTAGACATATATTGGATGATGTCAGAACAACTCAGGAATGTCTCCACGTCATAAAATTGAAAAAAATGAAGGCTCTTATTCTAAAACTTGACCTAAAGAAGGATTATGATTGTGTTAACTGGGATTTCCTTCAATTGATCCTACTCCAGACTAGTTTTGGATTGTTTCTTACAAACTAGATTATGTGATGTGTTACGACTGCTACATATTTTGTATTGATCAATGGTGTTACTACTCCATTTTCCCAGAGTGGGTGTGGTCTCAGGAAAGGGTGCCCATTACCGCCTCTACTTTTTATCTTAGTGATGGAAGGCCTATGTCTACTTCTTTAAAAGGCACAATTAGATGGGGATATCACATGTGTATAGATTTCTTGCACACAGAAGATCCTTAATCTTTTATTCATGGATGATGTTCTCATTATGACTAAATCTTGCATAAGTGAATGGAAGGCCATAGACTCTTTACTTTCTATCTTTTGTCGTGCTTTTGGCCTATGTATTAATCCTCTTAAGTCTACTTTCCATTTTTCCAGTTTATCAGAGGATGATCTTTTATCGTTGACTACCTATTTTCCTTACAAGTTTGTGGATATCTCGAAGGGGTTCAAGTACTTAGGATTTTTTCTCAAACCTACAGATTATAGAGTTGTGGATTGGTAATGGATTTTACACAAGTTCGAGAAGCGGATTAGTCTTTGGTGCCATCGTTGGCTTTCCTTGGGAGGACAGTATATTTTGGTCAAGTCTGTGCTAGAAAGTCTTCTAGTCTACTAGCTGACGGTAGTTATTATTCCGACTACTGTTCTTAGCAGGATTAGACAGTTGATGTTCAACTTCTTGTGGTCCGGGAGTGGGACAAAAAAATGGATCCATCTCTGTAATTGGGAGTGTATTTCCAAACCTAAATCACAAGGTGGTTGGGGGATTAAGAATCTTCCTTTGTTCAACAAATCACTTGCTGCAAATACATTGTGGCACTGCTTGATGGAAGATAGACTTTGGCATAGAGTATTATTGGACAAGTTCCTTCACTCTCTATAGTGTCCTGGTAGAGGTCCACTACGAAGCTATCACGAAATGTTTTGATCTTCTGGTGTAGCATGGTTAAGTCGGTGGAGGTTGTTACTCACTGGTTGGCTTGGAACCTAGGGTCGGGGCACACTATTCATATTGGTGAGGATATGATTCTTGACCTTAACATTGGATCCTCATTATCTCCCTCTCTGGTTACAACACTTAAGGGGAAAGGTATATACTACTTATTCTAGGCTAGAGATTTAGACAGGACTGGGGTCATTTTGGCACAGTGGAAAACAAATGTTGTGTTTATTAGGAACTGAGGAGGAGGAATGGGATCATTTATGTTGTGCTTTATTAGCTTCAAGCATTGAACTGTCTAATAGACCTGATACTATTATTTGGACTGGGGGTGACCAATCAGGTTGTATCTCTGCAAAAAATGCTTATGTGACACTTTTTAACTCTATATGGGTTTACGGTAACAATTGGTGGCATCGAAGAATTTGGTCATGGGATCTTAGGAAAAAGTTAAAACTTTTTACGTGGCTATTGATGGAAGATAAGATCTTATCATGGGATAATCTACAGTGAAGGGGTTGCCATGGACCAATATTTTTTGGCCTATGTGCTCAGGAGGTAGAGAATTTATTACATCTTATGAAACACTGTAGTTTCACTCAGTAGATTTGGTCACAGGTGACTCTTTCTCTTAAATTAAACTCCTATAGAGGGGGAGCCACTCTACAGGCTTGGTTTCTGGATTAGTCAAATTAATGTACTTCATTCCCACATTTTCCAGCCATATTTTGCTGGAATATCTGGTTGGAGTGCAACAGGGTACTCTTTGATTCTGGTCGGTCTTCTACAAAGTTGGTCTCACAAAGGATACTTGGTAGCATGGACTGTAATTTTTAAACCTATGAAGTAAATCAATGCATACAAATTCTTAAGAAAAACAGAAATTATTCAATGGCTCATACACACAATACATAGAGATTTACGCTGGAAACCCTTAATCGGGAGAAAACCAACCTTCCTTGGTGTCGCACCTTTCAAATATTCATTGTATTAATTTCACCATTCACAATACAATATATACAACATTTTAGGTATTTCGTAGCTACCAAAACCCTAATCCCTTAATCCAGGATTAATTTAGAAAACCACTAAAAATAGCAAAATCTGCTAAAATAGTAAAAACCGCCCAAAAAATCAGGGTGTTGCGCGTAACTAGTGGGGGGTAAACCTGGCCCCCCCTCGGACCCCCCCAGGAAAGCGCTCGACGCACATGACACAAAGAGCGAAGGAAGTTAGGATCGTCAGATGCAATTGTTGAATCCGACGCGCCCACACACGCATGTAAAGAATATAACACATACCCATCATGGACTTCCCTCGGGCTAGAAGCATTCTTGCTTGATTACCTCACCTTCCTCCAGTTTTTGTTGGGGGAACAAAAATAGGTTGGTTTGATGGAGCTGCTCATGAACAAGGTTTAAAAAGCGGTGTTGGAGGTGTTTTTAGGATGGATGAACATATATAATACAATTGGACACTAAACTGTGGATTGATTTCAAATAATAGAGCTAAGCTATTGGGGGTTTGGGCACTTCTTACAATAGCAACTCGACTCCATATTTAGGATCTACAAGTTTTTGGAGACTCTAAAATTTTCATCGACTGGTTGAATCAAAGAGGGAATCTATAGATTCTCAATTTACACAGTTGGAAAGAGAGGGTTTTAAATCTGGTGAAAGGATCTAGGTCTCTTGGCTTCACTCACATCTACAGAGAGTTCAATCACAGGTAAAATAATTTATTCACAAGTGGTGTACGGACATCATGGACCCTTATTGTCACTCAAACTCTAGTAAAGGAATTTATGTTAGTTATTATCTACTTGCAGTCTTTTTTTTAACATGGGTTTCTAGTTGAAGACTTTGTTGCAGTGAGGTGTTTCTTCGATTTTTTTGGAGAAGTTGGGTAGTTTTTGTGTTTGAATTTGGGTGGTTTGTTCGAGAGGAACAAATCCTTTTTGACTGGGTTACTGACTGTAAATTTTTATATATAATACAAGTGGAATTTCTTGTGGAAAAAAAGAGAGGATATAAGTGATCATCTAAAAATGGGTTCTATTACAATTCTTTCCAAGGGAAAGATAAGTATATAAAATCTCAAATAAATGTTACACGAGTCAATGCATTGATACCTATCTTTAACACAAAGAGTAAAATTATGAAAAAACAACAGGCATTAATATTATTAAAATTCAACGGTGTCTTTTAGTATTTGTATTCATGCTTTTACTATCCTTTAAGAAAAATAACAAAGATAATGGAAATGATATAACTTTTCCTTTAACCCTCACTCAGATAGAAAATTGTTTTATTTTAATATCATATCATTTCTGTTTGAAATATCAAAAGTATGAAATCAAGAATATGAAATGAAAAAGACTATGCGATCTTCCCGCAATTCCCTTTTTGATTGAGGTAAGTTGAAGATGGAGCCACCCTTGACTAGGTATACCACTGGATGAACGAGCTTAAAAGTTGAAGAGACTCCACCATTTCTTCTCCAGATCATCCTGGCCAATCCTCCATGCTTGCCGCTTGCGTTCCTCAATGCACACACCCTACACCAATAGAAGGAGATTAATTATCAATAAATATTATATGAAGCCTTCAATAGATAAGTTAGTGAACAAAAATGTGAGGATATTGTGGTCATTTGTGTGATTGTTCTTACTAATCAATGTTAATGAGACAACAAGACCCTGGAAGTTCAAAATTTTGGTGGTTTCCCCTTTGTTGATCCATTTTCATGTCATAACCTTTCACTTTATGTTAAGTATCACTAGGCAGAAGAATCCTCTTTTCATCTCAATCTATAGTTCTTCAAACCCAATATAAGTTTCATAGTTCCATATTACTTCTTGAAAGAAATCACATGTTTTGAACACTTAGTCATTTTATGATTTCCGCCATGCAAAGACTCTGCATACTCATCCTTTCACGCAAGTTGAAACTTATATTATTTTCAACTTTTCCTCATGTGAATAAGTCAGTACATACCTTTTCCTTTGCATTTTCGTGATCGTCATTTTTCACTCTACACTTATGTAATACCTACTTTGCTCCAACACTTATCCATTTTTCTAAACATCTGACACTCCTACCTTCCACAATACTCCATACTTATTCATTTTTCAAATTCCTCCACCCTTGTGTCACCTTTTCCCTGCATTACTCGTACCTCTCTTCCTATCTATTACAATGTCCTATACTTAGTCGATTTCAACTCACATTGCATGTAGATAAATTTACATTAAATCCATACCTTCACAAAACTCTATCTTTGTGTGATCCAGGAGGCTCCCCAGGCTCAAAAAATGCTCAAAAATGAAAGTTATCAAAATTGAGTGAAACCAATTCCATCACGACTATCTCATCATGCTGATTCCGACCATATATTTACTTTCTCAAACGGGCTCCGTATGCAAGATTTATCGCACTCTTATCAGATTCTCAAACAACTAAAAAGTCAAAGGACTAGCAAAAAGTCAATGGTGACGTCAGCATGACATCACCAAAGTTAATTAATGATGTTGATGTGACAGATACATGTGGTAGCACTACAACAGTTGACTGGAAATATGTGGCAGACTCGGACCAATGCAATGTCGAAACGTGGCGAATTGTGGTCAAATGTGGTGGTGCCATGTGGCACCCAGTCAATAGTAGTGTGACAGGTTCCAAAAATAAGTTTGGAGTCCATAGGTTTTGAACCCACGACCTCCACCATACCTAAGCACCTTGAGAAATGGCCCAACACCAACACGCCACCATGTCACTTGTTAAATGAAACAAGTTTTATTTTATTTAAATTTGAATGTATTGTTATGTGGGCGGAAGGGGGGCTGGGGCATAGCCCCAGCCCACATTTTTAAAACCATATGTCATGCCATAAAACCAAGGGCACAGGTTCCTATGCATAACAAAAAAGTGTGAGAATTTGGATAGGGCCTATCCCTTAGGGCGCGGATCATTCTAGGCCTAGGTCCCATGCATTGCGCCCCAAAACCAGGAGCTAGCGCAAGTTTAGGGCCAACACTTAGCCCTTTGGGCTAGCGCTTGGCCACATTAAGCTCATGTGACCTTATAAAATGGGCGAGCGCCAACTCCAGGGGGCTACACTGTGTATTTTTAATTAAAAGTGAGTTTTAACTATACAGAATTGATTTTGCTTGATATTATGACCAAAAAGTGGTTTTTTAAGGATATCTTGGCCATTTGGAGGGGGATTTGATTCCAAAAAGAGGCCATATTATTGGGGGAAGTTGGGATTCCTTATATGAGCATGAAAACTATAAAAACCAAGCTTTTTGAAGTTTGGAGGAACACATTTTGATGCAGGGATTTGAAGGAGCAGTTTGTAAATTTTGGCCTTTTCTCATGTTTTGAGAGGCATTTTTCTCATGTTGTTGAGAGGAGTTTGATGATGCATACATGAATCTATGCAAGGAGGTCTTGCACAACAGATATAAATCATGTAATGTAACATCAAAGAGCCTAAGTAAGATAACTTTGAGCATTTAAAGATCAATAAAGAGGTCCTCCACTTGGAAGCGGGCCCGAAGACGTAGCCAACGATTGGTGAACTTCGTTAACAAGTTCTTATCTCTATTTCTCTTTCTATTTTTTTGTTCTCTTCTCTTCATTTACAACATGATTATTAATGGCTGATCTCTTTAAATAATTAATGAGCATCAATTAAAAGTCACATTTGATACTCCTCAAACAAGATAATAAGTTTATGTATTTCACATTCTTATCGATCCGATGCATAAAGTACATTAAACTAACTTGCAATTTATCAGTAATACCTTCATTTTTGGATCAATTTTATGGTATCAAAGAATTTTTTTTGAAGGTTTGACAGGAATTGCAAGCATTGGATGCTCACTAGAGAAAAACTCAAGTGAGGAGAAGGCCAACTTGAGGCTCTTAATACAGAGATTCAAAGGAGACTGCATAAACAAGAGATTTCTTCACCGAGAAAACTAGGTCCTTTTTCATCTGAGGATGATTTATTTGATTTATTTCGGTTGATGAAAGCCATGGTAGAGGAACTTTATCAGGAAATAGGACTGCGAAGAAATCCAAAAGTTGAAGAAGGCGAATCTTTAGTAAGAGCAGAAGGAGGAGTTAGAGGTGGTGGACCTTCAGAACCTTCTTATCCTCCATCCTCGCCATCTACAAGTGAAGCAAGTGTACATCCCTCCAAGGATAAGAAACCTAAGAAAACTCATCATTATTTTGATATGACTTTATTAAAGTTAGATGTAAAGTTTCAATTACCCACTTATGATGGTGAATTAGATGCAGAAAAGCTAGATAATCGGGTGATACAGTTAGAAGTCTATTGCAGGATACAAAGGATTGTTTATGATGAAACAAAGATCCAACTTGCAAGTCTCAAATTGGGAGGCACGACTCTCATATGGTGGGAAAGAAAAACTAAGGATAATCTCAATAAAAATGGTAAAATAATCTCTTCCTGTAATGATTTTATCACTGCTTTGAAGAAACAATTCTATCCATTAGCATACATGCAATAGGAAATGATGCATTGGCAAAGTTTAAGGCAAGTTAAAGGTCAAAGTGTACAAGAATATACTCAGATATTTCGTAAGAAAGCTTTAAATTTGAGTATTCCATTATATACACAAGAGACACTCCTAAAATATATTGGTGGTTTACATTCTTATCTCAAGCACACTATTCTTATGCTAAATCCTTATAACTTTGATGAAGTATGTGTACAAGCCATTCACATTGAATCAAGTAAAGGGACTGTTGGTGATAGTGTTTCTATAGATACTTGGCAAAGAAAGGATGCAGGGAAAAGGAATGATAAAGAGAAGAAGACGACCACAACAAGAAAGGAGAAGCCTACTTGCAAGCATTGCAAGAAAGTAGGTCGTGATGAAGATCGTTGTTGGATCTTACATCCTGACTTGAAGCCAAAGAAGTATGCCAACCACGGAAGGAAGAATACCACAACTGCGACAGTTCAAGTAGATCTTGGATCAGATTCCAGTGATGAGACACAGGTTGTAGCTATGGGAATCTGAGGTATAAATTTTGTTGCAAGTACTAGCTCTTCTAATTCAGTTGTTGTAAATGAAGAGTGTAAAAGGAGTGAACTTTTCCACATAAGGGTTGTAACACATAATGTTAAAGTTGATACTCTTGTAGACAGTGGATCACAAGCCAATCTAATCAGTGAAGAGGTTATAAATAACTTGGGACTTGAAACTAAGTCACATCCTAAACCATATCCATTGGGATGGATATGTGGTGATAACAATTTGCAAGTAACCAAGCAATGTAAAATCAAGTTTGCAATCACTTCTAATTATGTTGATGAAGTAGAGCTTGATATAGTGCCACTAGATATATGTGGAATTGTACTGGGAAGTTCATACCATTATGATAGGAAAGCTATATTCTATAGGGAGGAAAATAAATATTGCTTCAAGAAATATGGGAAAGAGTACATTGTTCGTTCTCATTGCATGAAAACTGACAGATCTTTTGCAGCTACAGGACAGTTAAAAACAATGGTAAATGCAAGCAAAAGTTTAACACTTATGTCTGTAACAAAACAGGAAGTTAGTGATGTTGAACATGAGATGATTCCATATGTTTCTAATAGTCATGAAGTGTCACCAGGGGTACAACATGAGGTTCAACTGCATACTTTGGTTAATGTTACTGTGTAGAAGGGGAATCAGGTCTTGTCATTTTCATTTGCATACTCAATATTGTTGTTTAGTTTGCTGCTATTCAGTGGTGTATGGTTGCAAAATGTGACAAATAATGTAGATGATTGTGCAATTGATGGGATGATTACTTTGATAAACAATGTTATCTCAGTTTTCATGTTTGTTGTGATTGGTCAGGTGATTATTGTCCAAGCAGAAAGGATGGATGATACCAAACAAGTGGGGAGGCAGTACCCTCACTTCTTACCTGAGTAAAAGAAAACTTTTTGTGGTCCAAAATCTTCCAAAGTGGGGAGGAATGATCCAGGAGGCTCCCCAGGCTCAGAAAATGCTCAAAAATGAAAGTTCTCGGAATTGAGTGAAACCAATTCCATCACAACCGTCTTGTCGCGCTGATTCCGGCCATATATTTACTTTCTCAAACAGGCTTCGTGTGCGATAGTTATCGTACTCTGATCAGATTCTCAAACAACTAAAAAGTCAAAGTACTGGCAAAAAGTCAATGTTGACGTCAGCATGACATCACCAAAGTTAATTAATGATGTTGATGTGGCAGAGACATATGGAAGCACTGCATCAGTTGACTAGACAAATGTGGCAGACACAGACCAATGCAATGTGGACACGTGACGAATTGTGGTCAAATGTGGTGGTGCCACGTGGCCCAGGCATGGGCAACCACGTGGCACCCAGTCAACAGTAGTGTGGTAGGTTCCAAAAATAAGTTTGGAGTCCATGCGTTTTGAACCCACGACTTCCACCAAAACCAAGCACCTTGAGAAATGGCCCAACACCAACGTGCCACCATGTCACTTGTTAAATGAAACAAGTTTTATTTTATTTAAATTTGAATGTATTGTTATGTGGGCGGAAGGGGGGCTGGGGCATAGCCCCAGCCCACGTTTTTAACACCATATGTCACACCATAAAACCAAGGGTGCAGGAGCCTATGCATAACAAACAAGCGCGGGAGTTTGGATAGGGCCTATCCCTTAGGGCTTGGACGAGGTCCCATGCATTGCGCCCCAAAACCAAGAGATAGCGCAAGTTTAGGGACAATGCTTAGAAATTTGGGCTAGCGCTTGGACACATTAATCTCATGTGACCTTATAAAAGGGGCGCGCGCCACCTCCAGGGGGCTACACTGTGTATTTTTAATTAAAAGTAGGTTTTTAAGTATATAGAATTGATTTTGCCTGATATTATGACCAAAAAGTGGTGTTTTAAGGATATCTTGGCCATTTGGAGGGGGGTTTGATTCCAAAAAGAGGCCATATTCTTGGGGGAAGTTGGGCTTCCTCATCTAAGCATGAAAACTATAAAAACCAGGCTTTTTGAAGCTTGGAGGAAGAATTTTTGATGCAGGGATTTGATGATGCATACATGAATCTAAGCAAGGAGGTCTTGCACAACAGATCTGAAGCATGTAATATAACAACAAAGAGCCTATGTAAGAGAACTTTGAGAATTTAAAGAGAAATAAATAGGTCCTCCACTTGGAAGCAGTCTCGGAGACGTAGGCAACGATTGGTAAACTCCGTTAACAAGTTCTTGTCTCTATTTATCTTTCTGTTTTGTTGTTCTCTTCTCTTCATTTACAACATGATTATTAATGGCTGATCTCTTTAAATCATTAATGAGCATCAAGTAAAAGTCACATTTTATATTCCGCAAACAAGATAATATGTTTATGTATTTCGCATTCTTATCGATCTGATGCATAAAGTACATTAAACTAACTTGCAATTTATCAGTAATACCTTCATTTTTGGATCTTCGTGTAACACCATGTCTTCCCCCATGACTGTAATTATGCTAAGACTTCATGTAATGTGATTATGAAGCATGTAATTATGTTGATAATTAATAGAAAACATCAGACAAATGACTAAGAAGGAAAATTACTTGAGTATTGGCCATGATATCATATGTGGGGATTGGTGAGGTGGACTGGTGAGGTGGAATGGAGAGGTTTCAATGAAGAAAATAGGAAGCTTTCTCAACATTCCATCCTACACCTGGAAACATTTAATACATCACCTGCTAACGTGCTCAGATATGCATAGAGACACATGATCAATTATGGAGATTAGGATTGGTGGTTGAATCAGTTATAACTACTGATATATTTGGTGTTTGGAAGAAGCAACGAGTCAATTGAAATATGACAAAAGGACATACTAGATTGCCCCTTCAAATTCAGATCCTTGACTAGAGGCCTTGCGTTTGACAGTAGTCACATGAATCCCAAGGAATGTGTGGAAGAAGATGCCAAAGGTGGAAAAACATCACGTAGAACAATATACGCAAGAGAGGAGAAAATAGAGAGTTCACAACATAAGATTGATAGAAGACTTGATGAAGAGAGTGTGAGAACTAGAGCATAGGTGCCCAATAGACACAATTTACACACACATTAGAGAAAACATAGTGAGTTTCAGACTCACAAATAGATGGTGTGGTGAGAAAAAGAGACTCATGCACACAGTTCTGACCAATAGAACAATTGGGAAGTTCTCCTTGAGGAAATAGGAAAATTTCCTAAGGAATTAATGGCCATGTTGGAACCGAGAAGACCCAAATCCATACTAAAGAAATAGAGGACCACGACTTGGTGCTTACTACAAGAAATTGGCACTGGTAACGGAATGTCTCTGAGAGATTGTGTAGTAGAGAAGGGACTCCCTTGTGTAGAGGAAATCCAGTTGGGGAGGTACCTGATAAACCCGTGGAGGTCCTGAGCTCATTGGGAAGAGGGGAACTTATGTTGTTGTCAATGGAGTGAAGGAGAGTAGCATTCCTAGACCATTTTGGACCCACAAACCAGTTGAATCAATCCCCTTGTGGTATCATGTCTTGGCACAGGGGTGGAATACTATAGAAACACATACTAAAACATAGCCTATGGTTGGGAGGAAAGGCTTCCTCCATCAATTATTTGGATGGTTAATCTTTTATTGAACATATAAGTGTTTTATCTTAACATGTTAATTTATGTTTGGTGGTGCAAATAAGTTTCTTGTGGTTTATATGAGAAATGTGAATATATAAAAGTATGGTTGAATTCTTGAGTAAAATGGATTATGCATGACTATTTTCACTATTAACTTCGTAAATCTAAATAGCCTAGTAAGTAATGTTAAATCAGAGTGTATCCCTATGAAAATTGCAAGCCTTTTAAATGGAAAGCTTGCAAGATATAAACCTTCACTGTAAAAGTGGTGGCATAAATTCCCTAGTATATGGGAAGGTCTCGGTGTAGTTAGGGGATCTTAACCCTGTGAAACCTCTTTCCTTGAAATGAAAAGTTTGCAGGATACAAATCTTCAATCAAGTTTGGAAGTGAGAAAAACCTTAGTCAACCTTAGAGCGAAGGTGAGAATACAAGAGGTCTGGTAAATCGTTAGTGATTAAGATTGAAGAGACCATGAGTGATTAAGTTCCAATCAGACAATTATCTAGAAGGAAACCTATATTCAGAGTCAAAATGATTTATAGACGTATATTCGATGGGGTGAGGTGATCTTAAATATTTGTTGGAAGGTCAAGTTATCTAAGTGTCTAAGTGAAATATTGAACAGGGAATCCGATGGGGGAGGATCCAAGTCAATGGGAGTCATTGATCCATCAAAGGGTGGGGAAATGAATCCTGGACCATCGATGACCAGTGTGAGGAGTGTAAGTCTATTGGAAGATGGACGATCAGAGACCTAGATAATGGTTGCTAAGGGAATCCAATGACAAGATAGTATGAGGACCGTCGTTCCGTCGGAGCATGTTCCAGTGGATACTAGTTTTTGGATCATGCATAACCCATTATGAGAAGGAGGGCCTATAAGACTTAACTTTCATGCAATTGTAACCCCTGAACAAACCTAGACCATTGGATGAGGTGTAACGAGGATCATTATATCTATCAGGGTGTGATACTTAGAGTGAGTTGGTTGGAGTGGCTTGTGATACTCAAAGTGGATGCACTCTGATGGTGAAGGACTCTAAGACTAAACATGAGTCGTAGATCAGTGAGTGGGTGAGCCATGAAATATTGACCGTAGATTCATCGTGGGTCACACCTATTCATTTAGAGAGTAATAGAGGAGACAAATGATAATCGTCGAGTAGGTAGAGGCTTCATTACAATCAGGGCCATTGGAATTCTGAATCCAAAATCCGTCAAATCTATCTGAATTATGTTGGCATGTTTTACAAGAAGCGTATTCTTTTCATTGATGGCAAGTACAACAACGACGATGGCTCAAGTATAGGAAGAATATGCCAGGCAGGCACTAGAAGTATTTTGGGAAGACATAGCAAAGCAAGCTCGATAAGATCATAAGAGATAGTGCAGAGTATGCGTGTTTTTCATTAATGGCAAAGATCACGACCAACAACGCAGGGATAATGGCATGGCAATGGCAAGTTCAACAAGTCATCGTTGGATCCCATTCAGAAGCGTAAACTCCAGGAGTCAAGGAAGCAACTCATGATAGAAAATCGCGAAAAGTGAAACCACGACTTAATCTCCATTTCAAAGTTTCAGATACCGGGAGTTGGAGGTGTCTAGGACACTCACGAAAAGAATTTTGAAATCACAAAATGTGAAACCACGACTTAATATGAGTCATTGATCAAAGGGATATCATGGACCGTTGATCTGACTCCATTTTGGAGTTTCGGATACCGAGAGTTGGAGGTGTCAAGAACACTCACGACAAGAATGATGAAATCGCGAAATGCAAAACCACGACTTAATTTGAGTTGTTGATCAAAGGGATATTATGGACCGTTGATCTAACTCCATTTCAGAGTTTTGGATACCGAGAGTTGGAGGAGTCAAGGAAGTAACTCACGGCAGGAACTCGCAATATGCGAAATTACGAAAAGATCTGGACCGTTGAACCATCAAGATTGTGGACTGTTGATCTGACTCGATTTTGGAGTTTCGACGATCGCAACATGAAGAGCCAAGACTCTTCATCACAAGAGTCCCGAAGTTACGAAATGTGAAACGCCAAAAATTTTGGGGTTCGTGACTTGGATTGTCGAAACACTTCAACATAGAAATGTCGAAACGTCGAAAATTTTGGGGTTCGTGACTTGGAGTGTCGAAACACTTCACCACAGAAATGTCGAAACACTAAAATGCGAAACACCAAAATACCTTCTGGTGTAGGCTATGGTCACCGTTAGTGGTCATGTGAGAGGGAGGAGCTAGCACCAAGCTAAGATCCTTTTCGATGATTGTAACATGAAGAGTCAAGACTCTTCACCACAGGAATGCCGAAATGCCGAAATGCCGAAATGCGAAATGTGTGTTCAGAATTGGCCCCTTGTCATAACCTATGGTCACATCGACGAAGGCTCGAGGGAGGATCTAGCACGAAGCTAATCCCCATTTCGGAGATCGCGACTTGGAGAGTCGAGATGCCACACAACAAGAATTTTCGAAATGTGAATCGCGAAAGCGCCTTCTGAATAGGCGTGTGGTCACCACCTGAGGCCACATGTGAAAGGAAAGGTGAAAGGTTCCAAAGGCATAAGGCTCAAGAGGTTCATAGTGTAACTACCAGAAACCACTGATTGTTTTTGTATAGAAAAATCAAAGAGGCCTTAGTGTGATTGCCAAAGGAGCTGAAGAGCCTCAAGGCATCTGCCAGTGGAATGTAGACTGTTCATAGAGGAAATTGACAGATGGAAGAGTGTTGAATCTTGTAACTGCAACAAAGAGGATGAGCTTGACTATGATAGAGAAGACGAAGAGTCTTGACTGCTAGACAGGCTAAGGAATCTAATCATAATACCCAGTGATGATGAACGCATGGGTATAACTGCCAGAAAAGCTGAGGAATTGCCATGATGATTAGGAAGAGGACTCGACACGAGGAGAACATGCAAAACAGAGAGAGTTTGTTGATGCTCGAGGGTGTGAAGCGGTGGCGATGTGGAGTGGCAGTGAATATCTCGATGTGGAGAAAAATGGCGGGGTGTAGAGCATGCAGAAACATTGCGCATATAGTATGCATAAGGTGCATAGAGACTATGAGAATGTAGAACAAAGAAGAGATGAGAGTTGTTGTTGAGAGTGATTCAGGCATGTAGAAGGAAGTAGTGTGTAGTAGCTGAAATACAAAGAAGAGGAATGGTGCATTGAATGGACATGGTGCACAGAGCATAAAAGGAAGAAGAACAGAAATCGCAAGGCATGTGTGTAGGAAGACAGTGAGGCAGATAGAGTAGGGTAGTGTAGCAGAATAATGATGAGACTAGTAAGCCATTGATGAACATTATATCACTGTAATAAGTTTCAGTAGCAAAGATTGATATTTCAGGGTGGTAGGGAGGTGCTAGGGAGGATTTTTGTCCTCAGAGGTTCAAGTGGGTGCTTGAACATAGGGAGTTGTAGCTTACATTTGGTTGCAGCTAGAGAAACCAGAGTGGTAGGGTGGTGCAAGGGAGAATATTGGCTCTCTGATATACAGGTCGGTGCATGTGTAATTGGAAGTTGGTGCTTCCATCCAGTTGGTGCTAGAACTCTTAGGAAGTTGGTGCTTCCATCCAGTTGGTCCTGGAACTCTTAGGAGGTTGGTGCTTCCATCCAGTTGGTGCTGGAAATCTTAGGGAGTTGGTGTTTCCTACTAGTGGGTGTTAGAGAAACTAGGGAGTTGGTTCTTCCTTCTAGTGGGTGCTAGAGAAACCAGGGAGTTGGTGCTTCCTTCTAGTGGGTGCTAGAGAAACCATGGAGTCGGTGCTTCCTTCTAGTGGGTGCTAGAGAATCCAGAGAGTTGGTGCTCTCAGCAAGTAGTAACTTGAAAAATAGAGGTTGTAGCCTCATTATGAGTTTGTGCTCATAAGTATAATAATGTACAGAATGTAAATATTACTTATCATATAAAGAAGAAGAGGTTTTTACCCTTTATGGGTTTCCTCAAGAAATATCTGTCTCTATGTATCTCATATGTGTGAATGATACTGAATGTTCTATTGCTTACTTCCCTGCATTATTGTGATTGTCATTGAGTGCTCTATAAAGAGTTTAAAATAAGCATAATTGTTTGAGCACAATAACAACTGATTCACCTCCCCCCCTCTTAGTTGTCCAACAATTGGTATCAAAGCCGGCCCCTTTTATCTAAGGGTAGATCCTAGAGCTTAAACATGTCAAGCCATGAAGGAAATTCAACCAATAAGGCCCCTCCGTTCAATGGAACAAACTTCACCTTCTGGAAGGTTAGAATGACAACATACCTAATGGCCTTAGGTGCTAATGTTTGGGATGTAGTAGAGACTGGATACATAAAGCTTGTTGTGCTAGATTCCAAGGATGATAAGTTATAATTTAGCTTTAATGCTAAGGGAATGAATGCTATCTTGAATGGACTTGTAGAAGCCAAGTTTGTAAAGGTGATGCATCTTCAAACTGCCAAAGAAATGTGGGACAAACTCATTAGTAGTTATGAAGGTAATGAGAAGGTAAAAGATGCCAAGCTTCAAACCTACAGAGTACAGTTTGAAAAGCTACAGATGAAAGAATATGAAATCATTGGGAAGTATTTTCTGAGAGTTGAAGAACTAGTAAATGCAATGAAAGCACTTGGTGAAAAATTTGAGGAACCCTCTTTAGTTCAGAAAATTTTGAGATCTCTGCTAGATAGGTTCAACCCAAAGGTCTCAGCTATAGAAGAACTTAATTATATAAAGGCTTTGGCTTTTGATCAACTTCTAGTAACATTGACTGCATATGAAATGAGGATAGTTACAGATAAAGACACCTCTAGAGAAGCATCATTTAAAGCAGATAAGAATAAAGATTCTGAGCCTGATGAAATTGAAGCAAAATTTGTGAGAAGACTGAAGAAAGGATCAGGAAAGTACCAAGGTAAGCTTCCCTTCAAATGTTTCAACTATGGTAAGATAGGTCATTTTGCAAATAAATGTCCACACAAGAAACATGATCAGAACTCTGAAGGTGAAAAGAAGTTCAAACCTAAGAGATTTAGCAGAAAGAAAAGTTTATGTGTAAACGATGTTAACTCTTTAGAAGACATAGATAGTGACTCATCGTGTGGAGATAAGGACAATGAATTCATGCTTATGGCCCAAGATGATTATCATAATAAAATCACAGGAAGTGAGGCTAATGAAGAAGAAGTTGTGGTTGATATGGAAGGAGAACTGATCAGTGCACTGGAAGAGATTGACAGACTCAGAATTAAGAACAGAAAGAAAAAACAATTGCTAATACAGTTCGAGAAAGATAGTAAACAACCTGATGAAGACTTTTCCCTGCTAAAAGTGGAATTAGAAGAGGCAAAGAAAATCAAGGACATTCTGAAACAACAGTTATCAGAAAATAAGGCAAGATGTAAATCTCTAGAAGAAGAAGTAGTGAAAAATAGGAAAGAGTTGGAGAAGTTTCAAGCCTTGTATCATCAAAATCTGTCAAGTATCAAAGCCTCAGAAGGATTAGCCACCATTCTGAATCAGCAAAGGAATCCAAAGTTGAAAACAGGGTTGGGTTATGAAGAGGGATCAAGTAGTGGTCATCCAAGCAACACAGACTTCATCAAGTTTGTCAAATCTACAACCAATGATGACAACAAACTTGCAGAAACAAAGGAAGATAATCAACCGCCCAGGAGAAGTAAAGAAAAAGGTGTCAGAACTGAATCTGTAGAACAAGGAAATAATACACTCCCTGCTCAAGGAAATCACCAGCATGGAATAAATCGATTTGCTCAAAGAAGACAACCATTTTCCAGGTACAAAGAATTTTTCTATGAATATTGTTTCTATTGTTCTAACTTTGGTCACAAAGTTGTAAATTGTTCCTTAATACTTAGACATGAGCAATTAAGATTTCCAAGGAATAAATATCTGCCACAACAAAGAATGATAGAGCCAAGTAAGAAATCATCGCAAATTGCAAATTGCCAAATTAAGTCTATAGACATGCAACTGAGGAGGTCAAGAAATAATAAACAATCAATGAGTAGACAACACTGCAACAATAAATTTGACCTATTGAACAATGAGATTGAATGCTATAACTGTCACAACTTTGGCCACAAAGCTGCAAACTGCCATCTGAAGAATTACAAATCAAATCCAAGGATAAAGTTCAGCACATGGAAAAGGAAAGATAGTGAAAAAGGTCGTCTAGCACTTTCAACTCAGAAACAAAAGGCCTCTGGGAATATAGACAGTGGATTTCCATGCACATGACTGGAAACAAGGATAAGCTTCTGTCAATAAGCAAAAGAAAAACAGGAAATGTGATCCTTGAAAATGATGAACCAGGTAAAATCAAGGATAGAGGGATGGTGAGTTTGAGTAATGTCAAAGGAGATGCCCAGTACGTTCTGCTTGTGGATGGTCTGAAACATAATTTGCTCAGTACAAGTCAAAAGTGTGACAGAGGCAGTGGAGAGGTGTTCACGTTCAAAGAGTGTAAGGTAAATGTAAACTCAGGACAAGTGGTGAATAAAGGCATAAGGACAATTAATGATGTTGATATTGAATCCTCCCCTGCAAGTAAAGAAGAAGACGCAGATACAATAAAAAAATGTTTAGTTGGCATCTATCCCATGGAAGAAGCAGAAGAAGAATCATGTCATAAGATGGAAGTTGAAGTTTTGAAGGTTGAGAAGTCAAACACCCAAAGCAAGTTCTTAAATAGATCCATGACCCTGGATAATCTCTTGGATAGTCAGAGATCACCAAATGACAAATCTGGTATTGGATACAACAAGGAAGAAATTAATACTCCTAAGAAACTTGATATAGGTCCTTCATCTGTGAAAAAGAAAAGCAAGTATGAGAGTGGTTGTAGTGGTTGAAGGGCGTCGTTGGAATGGAAATCAAGCTGGGTAATCTTCTATCTGACGGGAAGGAGTTTGAATCACTAGAGATCATTGATCTGGTGGCAAGGAGTGATTATATCCACCTAATTGAGGGTGCATAGACCCCTTGTTGTTGTAGTGATTCCTTAGAGGGATATTCACGGTAGATGGAGGTCGGACAAAAGGATTTACTAGAGTAAGTGTTTCCTAAAGGGGAAATTTTGTATAACATCAGAATGAATGATGATTCAAGAGAATCTGATTTGAGCCCTTATCATGAAAGAAGAAGGAACACAAACATCCCACTAGTCTAAGGAGTATTAGGGGTTCAGGTGTGTAGTGTCCCCGACTCTCAAACCTCTATCGGATAACGTTACCTAAACAACTGTATCTTTATTTTTCTGCTCTAATACCATTTTGTGACATTCCCGACCTTAAACCAATAGGACAGGCCATGCCACCAAATAAGTTTCATGCTCTGATACCATATATATTTATATACATATATATCTAATGCAATTTAAAGAGTTATAGCATTTTGTTCATACACCTATTCATGCAGAAACAACATTAAAACATACATGCAATATATACAGACAATTATAATAACATTATAACTTGATTTCAAGATACACATCATACAAAGAACAAATATTTGGTACTTATATTTTAATATATGACCACCAACTGCTTCCAGACCTTCCACGAACCTCCTAGCCTCAGACCACATTGCTCATCATGCTCAGCAGTGGGTCACCCTCGAGCTGGGACTAAACTCCACTAGGCAAGGGATTTCTAGGATTGGCAAGGACAACAAGAAAGTCACATAGATCAACATGAAGGATTTTCTCCCAGAATCCAATTACGCCCACAACCCACAGACCCTCATTCCCCACACGTCTATCCCACCCTAGGAGTGTACACCTTCACTATCACAAGTCCTTCAGCTGTCCACCTCCCTTCTAGGGATTCAACAACATGTTGGAATGAAACTGTTAGAGTATTGTAGCTGCTACGTGACTCCCTCTAGGAGAACTCACTTCCTCAACACACTCTCTCACCTGGAGAGATTTTCTCACAGGCCAGAAAACCTGCCTCTTCTATCCATCTCCTAAGTCTAGCGGGTAACCTCCACAACAAAAATTGGGTATGGGATATGGTAATGAAAACAAGCCACACTAGTCCAGAGAAAACGTGGGTAGCAACAACAAAGGCTAAGGTGTGATATGGCTCAGAAACTATGCAGTCGTGATGTTCTTCACACGAAAGAAAAAACAGTTAGCTTCAAAACATAGGTGTGTGGGTTTTAGAAGTTGCAAATATCGACGATGGAGGTAATGGATAGTTGTGTCAAGGATCTTCTTGTTTCAGTATGTGCATCAATGGGGAGTATGGATGAATTCCAGAGTGGCGACCATCATGAGAATGGTGAGGGAACCCCCAAAGAGTTTACTTTCCCACCTAAAAACTGCATGCGCCTAGGTTGACACATGTCTTCCTAAAGTTGCATGAGCTCCACTTAACACTAGTTCCCTTTCCCCGGGAACTTAGGACAACATAGGTTATGTCAAACCTTAGCCTCTAGGAAATAATAATATAATATTATTCCTTTAGAGGTAATCCCTCTAACTTAGCCCCTATTCCTAAACACTTAACCCCTTCCCTTTCCCTACATAATGGAGCTTAGTCCCCCATAACTCTTTCTTCGTGGTGGGTCTACACACAACGATGCAATTTTATTAATGATGTGAGTATTTACATATACAAAATTAGGCTCATTGGCCTTAGCATCTAAGCTCTCCAGCCTAATAAACACATAAGTATTCAAGCTTATAAACACTTGGCTCACCAGCCTATAAACATAATTAGAATTCAGTAGGGGCTCAGACTTGGGGTGTTACAATCCCCTCCCCTTATTTTTTCACTGTCCTCAATGCAACTTATTTACAAAACAACGACAAGATTTCCAAAATCTTCAAAAATATGTGGGTACTCTACCTGCATAACATCTTCATGCTCCCATGTTGTGTCCTCAGGACTGTACCAGGTCCACTGAACCTTTACAAGATTTATGACTTGATTCTGGAGTTTCTTGCTCTTATAGTCCAGTATGCACACATGATGCACTTGCAAAGCACCTTCTTTCTCCACCTAAATCACATTCCAATCAATCACATGATTAGCATCAGGTATATACTTCTTGAGCAATGATACATGAAATGCATTATGAATAGTCATGGATGCAGGCAATGCAAGCATATAAGCTACTGGTCCAATCCTTTCTAGAATTTCAAATGGTCCACAATATCTAGCTGCCAACTTGGAACAACTTCCTAGCTCTAGGGAACTTTTGTTGGCTTTCACCTTCAAGAAAACATGATCACCCACACTTTAAACTCCTTGCAGGTTCTACCTTTGTCTGTATGTCTTGGGCAACCTTCAAATTCAAATTTATCTTTAAAAATTGCTTTCGATTTTCCTAAACAACTCTGGACCAACCACTACCCTATCAGCTTGGTTGTCCCAGCTTAGTGGGGTGTTTCACTTTCTGCCATAAATTGCTTCAAACAGGCTCATCTTCAGTGATGTTTTATACCCATTGTTGTAGGAAAATTCTACCAAGTGTAGATAATATTCCCATACCATCACATACATTCTTACCATATCTTCTATCACTTGATTTACTCTTTTTGTTTGTCCATCAGACTCAGTATGATAAGTTGTGTTGAAGTTTAGGTTCATTCTGAACCCCTTGAATAATCCTCTCCAAAAATTTGAGGTAAAATTTGGGTCTCTGTTAGACACAATTGTCTTGGGTATGCAATGCAAGAGTGGTACTTACCTCATATAAATATCAGCAACATTAGTTTCCTTGTGAGTAGTCTTCAATGGAATAAAATGGGCGGCCTTCGTGAGATTATCTACCACCACCATGATGGAATCATGTTGATTGTTTGTTCTAGGTAATCCTGTGATGAAATCCATTGTCACCACTTCCCAGTTCCACTCAGGGATGGTTAATGGTTGTAGCAACCCAGTTGGGTGTCTATGCTCAAATTTGACCCTTTGAGACTCCATACATCTGGCAATGTACTCTGAAATTTCTTTCTTCATACTTGACCAATGGTAATGGCTCTTGACTATTGAAACTGTTTTCTAATATCTTACGTGTCCCGCATAAGGAACATTATGCATTTATTTTAAAATCGCACTCCTTAATTCTGGAGAATTTGGTACATAAACTCTATTTTTGTACAAGAGAATTCCAACAATTCCCAATTCATAATCTTCATCTTTCTGCTACATTTTACCTTGTTGCAATTGAGTTACCAATTCCATGTACTGCAAATCAATTTTTGCAGCCTCATAAATTCTTCCTTTAAGATCCGTATGATACATGCTAATGGTTGTAGCATGTAGTTCACACACTCTCCTGTTGAGTGCATCAACCACTTTATTCTCCTTTCCTTTTATATGCTTGATATCAAAGTCATATTCATAGAGGAATTCCAACCATCTACTCTGCCTAGAATTCAAAGTAGGCTGATCAAACATGTACTTCAAACCATTATGGTATGTCCTCAACTCAAACCTCTTTCCCATGAGTTAGTGCCTTCACTTCTTCAAAGCATGCATTATGGATGCCAAATCCAAATCATGAGTGGCATAGAGTCTTCCATGCTCTTTCAATTTTCTGGACTCGAAACATATCAAAAATCCTTTCTGACTAAGGACTCCTCCTAGTCCTTCTTTGCATGCATCTGTGCAAACCACGAAATCTTCATTCGGATCTGCGATCTTAAGAATTGGAGCATTGGTTAACAGTTGCTTCAATTGCTGGAAGCTCATTTCACATTCTGTTGTCCATTGAAACTTCTTCCCTTTACTTTGCAAGGAAGTGATGGGATGAGCTATTCTCAAAAACCCTGCAATGAACCTTCTGTAGTAGCCAGCTAGGCCTATGAAGGATCTAAATTCTATCACATTTTTAGGTGTTGTGCACCCTTTAATGGCCTCAATTTTTTTTAGGGTCCACTGCTATCCCTTCTTCATATATGATATGCCCCAAATAGTGAATTTTGTTTTGATAAAATGAGCACTTGCTCAATTTGGCATACAACTGATGCTCTCTTAGAACTTGCAACACCATCCTTAAATGATGCTCATATTCTTCTTTCAACTTGGAATATACAAGGATGTCATCCAAAAAGAAAATGACAAACTTGTCTAAATATTCTCGAAAAACGCCATTCATTAAGCACGTGAAAATAGTCAGTGCATTTGATAACCCAAATGGCACCACTGTGAACTCATAATGACCATACCTTGTCCTGAAGGAAGTCTTGCTGATGTCTTCCTTTTTAATACTTACCTAATGGTATCCTGACCTGAGATCTATGTTTGAAAATATCCTAGCATCCTTCAACTGATCAAAGAGATCATCAATCCTTGGTAGAGGATACTTGTTCTTTATAGTCACTTAGTTCAACTGTCTGAAATCGATGCACAATATCAATGTCCCATATTTATTCTTCACGAACAAGACTGGGGCACCCCAAGGTGAGACACTTGGGCATATATACCCCTTCTTCAAAATTTCTTCAAGCTGCATCTGCAATTCCTTCAGTTCTGGTGTACTCATTCTGTAAGGAGTTTTTGATACTGGAGCTGCTCTAGGCATTAAATTTATAGAGAAATCAATATCTCTCTTTGGAGGTAGTCCTGGTATCTCCTTGAACACATCTTCAAAATATTCCAGGACTACATGATCCTCCAGATTTGGCACCTTATCCTTATATGCTTCCTTCATATTGGTTGAAAATATTTGATAGCCCTTCTTGTAACACTTCTTTAGCTGCATTGTTGATATTTCCCAGATAGTAACTGCCCTAAGAATTCCTTGGAATTCTATCTGATATCCTTCATCATCCAATCAAGTGAATGCTTTGTTATGATAGTCTAATATGGCATGGTGTTGGTCCAACCAATCCATACCAATTAGGAAATCATATGATCCCAAAGGAAAGATGTTCAGATCTTCCTTGGTGCTCAGTCCATTCATGTCCACTGGACATGATTTAACCAACTCAAAAACCTTTCTCTTGGATCATGCAGCTAGCTGCATTAGAGAAGATTTCCCCTGCTTGCTTCTTGGTAAATGAAATATTTCCACTACCTTAGGATAGATATAGCTATGACTAGCCCCTCAGTCAATTAAAATAGTAAAGGCATGGTTATTGATCATACCTTCAACTTCAATCATGTGTGATTGAAACTTAGGTTTCTTGTTGTCCAGGGCTGCATAGATTCTTGGTACTCTTTTTTTATTATTTGGGTTGGTTGTCATTGATGTCAACCCTTGAAGAAAGTCTGGTAGTGAATTTTGGTAACACAAAGGTTTGGGTAATGGACCCAAGTTTGTTTGATGTATAATGGTACGAGTTTTAATATATTTGAAGGTAAGACTATTCTGGATGGATAGTACATGTCATTCCATTTTCATTGGTATGTGGAACGTCACATAACTCCTCACTGTTAGAGAGTTATGACCATGTGAAGTTGGAGAACCCTCATGAGTCATCTAGAAGCCCCAAAAGATCATAGTCAAATTGGTTGCAAAGAAGAAATTATTTAAATAATAAAGTGAATTGATTAGTGTACTATAAGTCAAAGTGTATACAAAATAAATTATTTAAATAACAAATTTAATGGAGAAATTACTAAGTGGACAAGTGGTTAGAAGTGGGTTAGCCCTAAATTAAGGAAAGTGGTTTAAGAGATTTTAGAAGGCAAATAATAAAGTGACATGATGAGTGTACTATAATTCAAAGTGGATACAAAAAAAAATATTTAAATAATAATTTTAATGTAGAAATTACTAAGTGGACAAGTGGTTAGAAGTGGATTAACCCTAAAATAAGGAAAGTGGGTTGAGATGGTTAAAATGTAACCCCCAAAGGAAGTTACATGAAAGTATAAATAAGATGCAAGGCTCTATTATTTTGATCACACTTGAGCATATTGAATATCTACAAGTGACTGAGGTAACCAAAGGATATCTAAGTCGAATTTCAGAGGGAAGGTGAAGTAAAGAAGGCCGAAATTCAAGGGAGGATAAATTCTTTTGATGATGCTTTCTAAGGTATGTTATTTACAAGTCATCTCACCATTTTCACAATAACGTTTTTTCTAGAATGATTCAGACCATGAAATTGGGAGGCCATTGAGGAAATATATCCAAGTAGTTTTGATAAAAATTTCACCTTGTGGGTTGTTTTATTTTTGGAGTTACACTTCGTGGAAAATAGGGTTTGTGGCTAGTCCTGAAACTAGTCTAAAACAGGTGTTTCGGGTAGAAATGTCATAACTTCTTCATAACATATCCAAATTCAGTAAGAAAAAATGTATTGGTTAGAGTATAGTCTGTAGTATTCTGTGTACCATTTTCAGATCCATACAACAAATATTCTGTGCGGGGCACTGTTATAACCCTAAATTGCACCAAACATAAGGCCATCTTACTTGCTATCTTTTCCAAGCCATCACTGAACAACTCTTCTAAAAAACCATTTTTTTAAGGTGTATGTACCCTGCACCACTACTACCCATGTACACATGCTTGTTTCACCACTACAGCCCGCGTACACTCACAAAAAGCGCGAAAAATGAAAATTGCAAAGGGATACGGGTTTTCAGGTTGTTACCTGACCATTTGAACACCCATAGCCGATCACGCCAACCGTTACTATCTATTTTGGCCTTTAAAAGAAGGTGTCGGGGTCCCATTCCAAAGAGAAGAATGAGAGCATAGAAACTCCCAATTTCAGTATTCCCCAGTATGGTCACCAATTCTGCTATAGCGGGAAAACCCCCCTACAGACTCTGTCTTATGGATTACATTTATTTACAAATGCATTTACATGTGCATGTGTGTGCTTAAAAAATATGTCCAGTAAGATTCACGGGGCTTATGCCCTAAAAAATATACAAAATATTCCCTCGGCACGTGAATAGTCTAGCCTAGCTAAGGGCGGGGCCTGTTGGCCCTGCCATCATGAACAACGGTGTTTGCCAAATGCCAGAAGAGGTGGACCCAGGTCCGTGGTAATCGAACTATGTGAGGTTGCATCGTTGGTGGAAGATCCTCGATCTCTCCCATAGGGACTGCGTGAGTGAGTGCGGTGAGGTTCCACTCTATCCATCTCAATACTCTCTCAGCCTCTCCAGCTGGAGGCCCCCCTGCTGCTGCTGCTGGTCCTGCCTCTGGTCGAGGACGCCGTCTAGTCCTCGAGAAGTCTGCTGGACGCACTAGTCCCACATATTTACATAACAGATACATAGGTTTCAGATACTCTAGTATACAAAAATAATGATATATACAAAAAGAAATAAAAATTAAATAACTCTAAAAAACAAACTTACCCATCTCTCATCGCTCTACTCCAGGAGGTACAGGCATGTCAAGATCTCTAGAAAATTTTATCCCAGCATAGGGGTAGTCCTCTATAGCTAGAATCTTCCAATACCACCAATCAAAGAAAGCATCATTGAAGGCCTCAACGGTCCTCCCTCCCCCCTGTCGCGACATCAACACTGCCCATCTACATAATGCTGGGAAAGAGGCCACGTGCCCTCGTATCGTCTCTCGTGGACTAAGACTGGGTACCCTCTTGAAGAAAAAGGAACATAGAACAATCCTGAATCCAAAGTTTTTGTTCTCCCATATCCGACACTCTGTTAGTTGTCTCTTCATGCAATCTAGCGTGGTTGTACTCTAGTTGAAAATCTGTGCATTTAAGCACTCCACCGCATAATGCATGTGCGCCTGTGAGGCCTGATGTAAAGCCACAGATCTAGTGATCCACCCACTCAGTAACACTATCACTTTCAACGATAGATTGTTGATCTTGTTTATCAACACCTGAGAACCCACTTTCTCAGTACCAACCTCGCAATGGAATCCAATCAACTCCTCAATGTTGTGAGGCCTGGGGGGAAAGGTATGCAAGTTGACTGGATCCCCTCTCCCCAAGAGACCAGTCAAGAAGTAAATATCTTCAGTCATTGGATTCAATGACTGCCCCTCAAGAATAAATGGCTCAGTTTCAGGATGCCAGTAATATATCAAAGCATTCAGCAACTTGGGTTGTGCCCTCATGAACAAACACTGGAAGAATTTCAACAACCCACATTGTGATAATACGGTGATAGCAACAGGGTCTTGTGAGACCAAAAAATCAATGTCTTCATGCTCCCTCTCTCTCCAATGGACATACATCCTGCAAAATGACAAGTTCATGGGGAGTTAACTCTTGCTTTTCATTTTTTTAACATATTGGAGGGTGTACGCGGGCTGTATTGGACAAAATTTCGTATGCACACGTGCAGATCGTTGTCTGCATGTGGGTTGTCCTAAGAAATCCCACGTACATGTAGGGCCGACCTTTTTAAAGGTCAGTGCACCCCCAAAACACAAAAGGAAATGAAAAAAAGAAGAATGGAAATGTAGGAGGGGCTAGTTTGTACTTACTTGGTCCAAGAGGAAGTTTGTTTTGTCCACTGAAGCTCCCAGAATCAACTCTTTTGGCAAAGGTTTTATTTTTAATTTTTTGTCTATTCACAATTTACAATGGTGATAATGCGCTACCAGCTTCTATTTATAGACTTGTTGGCCCCTTTTTGTCATTTTTTGGACCCTTTTTGTCGTTTTTGCTAGCCTGAAAATTATTTAGGGTGGTTCTCGAGTTTCTTTTGGGATGTTATGATACTTTTTACTTGTGGTTCAGTGAACCTTTTTGAGAGTTGGTGCACTTTCAGGTTCTTTGGTGAAAAGTCTTTTTTCCAACTTTGTGCATTTAATATAGGATTCCACCTCCACTTGTTGCACCTCATTGTCTTTTTCTCTTTTCCATAGGATCGATCCCACCGAATTGCGACACAGAACCCTCATTCATGCTCTAGAAGTGTCATAATTTAGTGGTAGAGACTACCTTCACATGGATGCCCTAGGTAGATCTTGGTTGCATTTTGGTGTCCATGTCGTCGCTAATGAATTTAGGCTCGGGATTCCTTTTCATCCTATCTTGATTACAAGTTTGGGCCTTCACATGTCTGATATGTTATCACTCTTAGTTTCACCCTTGGGACTTCCAAAACAACGCGTCTTTTTTTAATATTTTTTCAGACCCTCTAAACATGAAAATATTGTCGAGTGATTTTGTTTCCCTTCACGCTCGCCAAACTAAAATTCGAAGGCACTTCTATCCGACGATAGTTTACCCCTTTTTCAGTTCGGATGGTCAAATGTACGAACAAAGGTATACTCTAGGGGCCTCGGTTATCTCGAAGAGTATTCTCAGGTATAAATTTAACCCTTTTTCAGGCCCGAGGGACTAAATTTACGAAAAAGGAACCCCCACGGAGTCCATAGTTAAGCTCTTTTCAGACTCCCTAAAATTGAAAATATTGCCGAGTGACCTTTTTTCTTCACACTCGTTAAATTGGTCAAGAAGAACATCCCTTACAAAGTCCATAGTTAAGCTCTTTCCAGACTCCTTAAATATGAAAAGATTTCTGAGTGATATTGTCTTTGTCACACTCGTTAAAATGATTTTGAATAGGCGTCTGTTCGCTGCTATTTTACCGCTTTTTCAAACCGACTAGACTACCTTCGAAAAAGGTACCCAGTGGAGTCTTCTTTTATGCTTTTTCAGACTCTCTAAAAATGAAAAACCATCGAGCTTACCTTCTCTGGGCTCTTTAAAATTACACCAAAGGATGTTATCATTGTGTCTTATTAATTGCATTTACATTCCAGCGTCTTTGGCCTAATGTCGGCTTCATGTTTCTCTCAATTGAACCATTTGAAGCATGCCTTATACACAAGCCTTGTAGCACTTTGCCTCTGCATCTTTACACCTTGACCCATGGAGGATTTTTCCCGAGTGTCCTTTTTCTGCATATGTTCCCTTGATCCAAGCATCAGTATGTTTCTTGCACTTCGAACTAGTATGTTTGTGACACTTGTTCCTCCTTTGTAATGTAGTATTCTTTTATTTTTTTTCAAGCTTTCCAAAATTATTGAAAAAGACAAAAAAATCAAATATACCCTAAAAAGAGGAAGGGAAAAGTATTTTATTTTTGTTGACAACACAATGAGTCGCCCTTGGACAAAGCACATCCTTCCGGTTGTCCGTTAAGATCTAGGATTTAATATGACCTTAGGAATTTATTCTCACTACATAGAGTTGTGTCCTCCTCCATTTGGTTATCCTTCCAAACATATGGAGAGTTCGCATTGCCTCCTGCATCGTGAACTTATGTCAATGCTATGATTCTTGAGTCTCATCATTTGTCATGCTTTTTTCCAAGGGAAGTTTTACTAAACTTGATTCAACCCTTCTGCATTTTGTCTCTTTTCCTCATGCCCGACCACCTGGAAAGTCCAATCAAGTCCTTGCTCAAAATCAATGAAGTTCTCTTCTTGATCATCGAGATCCTCTTGTTTGTTCCCGACAAGCCATCAAAGACCTTTAGGTAGTGAATTTGTACACTGATATTACACTCCTACCCAAGTTTTGAAGATTTTGAAGTTGTTGCTCGAGCTCTGAAGACCTCATCTCCATCCATCAGGTGTCATTAGCTTCTTGAAGATGGATACTATACATGTATATATTTTGATTTTGAGATGTAGATCCATTGTGTACTACTCACGGCTACACTTTATATAGTTATATGACATGGATATGCAGTGTATTTGATTTGCAGCCATGATTTTATTTCATCCCGAGCATGGGTATGCCCGCCTCGGTGAGACAAATTGTTATTTTACAGATGGCACCTCCTGAACTCTAGTCCCTGGGCTCACTCGCTTCGTACGTTGGTGAATATTTGTAATGTATTTCGGCCATCGGATGCTCTTCTGACCTCACACATTAGGGGGCATATGTTATGACCCTAACTTGCACCAGACATGCATACCTGGCATCAGGCCATCTTACTTTCTATCTTTTCCAAGCCATCACTGAACAACTCTTCTAAAAAATCATTTTTTTAAGGTGTATGCACCCTGCACCACTACTGCCTGCGTACACACACTCGTTGCACCACTACAACTCGCATACACTCACAAAAAGTGCTAAAAATGAAAATTGCAAAGGGATACGGGTTTCCGGGCCGTTACCTAACCATTTGACCGCCCATATCTAGCCACCCCAACCGTTACTATCTATTTTGGCCTATAAAAGAAGGAGTTGGGATCCCATTCCAAGGAGAAGCACGAGAGCATAGAATCTTTGCCCATTTCAATATTCCCCCTTTGCCCCAATATTTTGCAACCACATTGTGAGTTTGAGACAAAATTCCTTCTTCCTCCATTGCAAACCCTTGTCGTTTCCCTAGAGATAACTGAAGAGGAGAAGAATGCGTGGAAGCAATTGGTGCATGGTGACGAGGAGCCCAGGAACGAGTTCGAGGAGCAGTTGTCAGTCTCATATTGTAAACGAATTTTGTGAGATTAATATAATGAAATACTTTTTTCGTCCCGCCAAATGATGTCTTAAATCTTTGTGATTTGTTTACATTTTCTGTTATGATGTCTAACCCACTAATCCATATATAGAATGCAGGCTTGTAGTTTCTTTTTTGTCTTTTGGTGAATGCAGGTTGGCCTTGGGAGGATATCTGCAGTCAAGAAACAACTGAGCACAAAGGGATCAACATCGGATGTAGAGTTTAAGGTATGCCTACTGGATCCCTATACTTTTTATTTTATGTATGATTGTGGGGTAATGTCGGGATAGTTGTTAAAAGCAGGAGACTTTATATGGTTAGCTCTTCCTACACTTGAGAACCCTGGTGTAGTCCGTAGGGGGGTTTCCCACTATAGCAGGAACACTCTACAAGTTCGCTCTCTAGAATAAGCCATAATTCAACAAGGTATGCCATTTTTTCTATAACTCCTCCTTTGAGAAGTTTCAAGTAGTGAAACCTGGAGGAATTACATAAAAGACAATGAAGAACATTGTGTAATATTTTCAAATCTTTATTCATTATAGGTACATAGTTATGATTATTTCAAGTTAGGGTTGTTGACTAATCCAAAATTATTCATGTGAGACTAAAGTAAAGTTTGATGAAAATGCTAGTCTCTTGTTGTTAAATTTAAGGAAGGTTTGCAGGTATGTGATCATATACACCCGTTCTATTACAGAGTTACAAATCAGATTTGGATGATGAAATTGATGAGGGATTTTGGTTGAGGTACATGTTGGGTACATGGTTGAGACAAGTAGTCGATGAGTTGGCACATACATGAGGTGTATAGTTGATGATGTCGGTACATATTGATGAGTCATATTTGATAAGTAGTTGATACATGATTGATACATACTTGGTACATGGTTGGATGCACTTGTTAGTAGTATTGTTGACACATAGTTTATGGATGATGTAGCATACTTGTATTGGTATATTGTTAGAAGCACATATTGATCTTGGTGATGATTATGAGTTGTTGTGTTATGATTGGTTGATGCACATCTTTGAGAGTTGTCTTGGTGATTGATCTTGGTGAGTAGATATGATTTAGTTGATAAGATTGATGAGACAAGTTGTTTTGATAGGTTGTTGTGACAAGTTATGTGTACAGGTTTGGTGCATGGTTGATGCACTTGTTCATGGTACAGGTTGAGGTATAAGTTGGTGCATGGTTGATGCACTTGCTTATACATATTGATTACAAGTTGATGCATTTGTTTATGGTACAGGTTGAGGTACAGGTTGATCTATGGTACATGTTGGCACAGATTATTGGTACAGGTTGTTATAGGTTGATTGGTACAGGTTTACAACAGTATATCTCACAGTTATAGTGTGACAGTGGTTCCATCATTCTACTTCTACATCAGGGCGGTTGTATGGAGCAAGGACAGGTGGTTATAGCCACCTTCCGGTTGTATCTGGAGAACATAGGGGGTTGTAGCCTCCTTCTAGTTGTAGCCATAGAATTGGGGAGTTGGAGCTTCCCTTAGGTTGTAGCCTAAGAAACTAGGGGGTTGTAGCCTCCTTCTGGTTGTAGCCAAATAATTGGGGAGTTGGAGCTTCCTTCAGGTTGTAGCTTGAGAAACAAGGGGGTTAGATCCTGCTTCCAATTGCAGATGGAAAACAAAGGAAGTTGGTGCTTCCAATGAATGTAATTCTTAAAGACATATAATAAAAAAATTATGTGGTTTTATTCTTCTTTAGGTTTCCACGTAAAAACACAGGTGTACTATGTATGTGTATGATTGCTCATTTGTTCATTGTTTATTTACTCTGCAAATATTGGATGATAATGCTACATTGATATAACACTTGCATTTTGTGGTTAAAAAGGATTATTGCTCTATTACTGATTCACCCCCCTCTCATTAATCCAACAATTGGAATCAGAGCGAGGTTCCTTCATGAAATAGTTTAACCGCTGGAAGGAGATCATGGATTATTCTGAGAATGGAGTACCACTGTTTAATGGTCAGAATGGTTTAAAGTATGAGTTATGGAGTGGAAAGATGAAAGTATTTTACAGCCACAGGGGTATTATCTTTGGCTATCAGTCATTACAAGATATGATAGTTCAAAGAGGGAAAAGACTGCAGCCAAGAAGGAATTGAAGAAGAATAACAAAATAGGAATGGATTTCATCTGGGAAGGATTACCTAATCCATTAAGAGAAAAGTTTGGTAAATCTTTATCAGAGAAATAACTTTGGGATAAGTTACATGACATATATTCTTCACCCATTGTAGATTCAAAAAATGCCAAAGAAGATGCACGTACATATCAAGAAGAAATATGTTCACCGTGTCAAATGAATTCAGAAGATGAAGAGTGCAAAATCAACAGAAGTATGTTTTTTTTCTTTAATTTTGAAAAATGTGAACATCTTGATATAGAATTCCATGAAGGAAATGAGACAAAAAAACTAATTGAAAAGGAAGACAATTATGAAGCATAATTGATTAGTGCTTTAGATGAAATAAGAAAAGAAAGAGAAGAAAACAAGTCACTCAAGAAAGAGTTGATGAAATAAAAGGAAAGTGTTCACATTTTTTAAGAAGCCCAACAGGTCATTGATAACTTAAGAACTCAACTAGAAGAAGCCAGAAAGATTGAAGAAAATCTTGAATATCAAAATCAGTATTTGGAAGACAACATAGTAACATAGAAGGAAGAAGCATAAATGAGAGAGAAGATATTGGTAGATCATCTTAAGGAAAGAACTAACAATCTAAACTAGCTTGAGGCAAAGTTTGGTCAAGAAGAGAAAGGACTTGAAGAAGAAATAATCACATTAAAATTTCAGCTTGAAAAAACGAAAATAACAAAAGAAGTCATAAAGTCTCAGATAATGAAGAAATAAGAAGAGGTTGAGAAGCTTGAAGAAGAAGTTGTCACATTGAGAATTAAATCGTCAAGATCAACAAGAACGTTGAAGAGATAGAAACATCCACATCAGTTAAAGCGAATGAAGAGAAACACTCTAGGTTGATAGAAAAGAAGAATGAAGAAAATAGAAAGAGTTATGCATAAGTACTCAAAGGAAGGAATCATGGTCAACCAGAATCTAAGAAAACTATTGAAGATACATCTTCAAGAAGACGATCCATGTTCAAGCCACAAATTTAGAAGGACTACACCACAAAGAAGATCATTCACTCCAAGGTATGCAAATTTATTTTATGGTCATTGTTTTTATTGTACTAATTTTGGACATAAGGTTGTAGATTGCGGGGATTATAAAAGAAATGTTCAAGAAAGAAATGCCCATGTGGCCCCACGTAACATTGATTGTTACAAATGTCATAACTATGGAGACATAGCTAGTGATTGTAGAAGAATGATCGATACTTCCATGAAAGAGAACACTGATATCGGATATAAGAAAGTATGGATAAGAGAACATGAAGAATAGGTGAACAAATACCAAGTCCTAGAGATGAGAATATTGGCAATAAAATGATATGAAGATAATTCTATAGAGAAAAAGAAATATGTTAGATACATAAAGGTTTGGAAAATAAATGAAAGAAAAGGACATGTAAATAAGGAACATGTTCAAGATATTGTACTTTCAATCATTGTAGTGAAAGATGAATCCATGGACAGAAAGAAATAAGTCATATCTCATAGGATGATGATCCAGAATCGGATCCTGGAGCCTGATAGGGCTCAAAAAGGCTAAAAAAATAAAGTTCTTGGAATCGAACAAAACCAATTCCATTGCGACCAACTCGTTGCGCTGATTCCATCCATATACTTACTTTCTCAAACAAACGATGTATGCAAAAGTTATCACATTTTGACCACTTTCCCAAACAGCTAAAAAGTCAACAGTCAAACTGGCAAAAAGTCAACACTGACGTCAGCATGACATCACCATGCTGACATCAGCATAGTGACATGTGGAAGCACGACAACAAGGTGACTAGACGATGATAGGGACCAATAGCATGTTGACACATGGCATCGGAGGACAGCAAATGGTGGGGTGCCACGTGGCCCAGACATGGGCTACCACATGGCACCCATTGGTTGGCTTGTTACTTATATGAAATTTTTTTGGATTTAGCAGGAATCGAACCCTAAACCTCTTCATAGAGCTCTGCGCATTAACAAAGGATCGAGTACCAATGCGCCATGGGTGGTGCTTATTATAACATGGATTAACATTTATATTTGAAGTGGAGTAAGGTTCGAAATGGGGGCGGAAAGGGTTGGGGCTAGGCCCCAGCCCACGAATTTGCACATCCGCATACACCCACACCCCAACAGATACCATTCAACCAGGTGCATGAAAGAATGGGGATAGCCCCGGTTTTATTGATTCGATATGACCGTTTCTGTTTGGAGCGCATGAACCTTAGCCCCAGGTTTCGAGGAATCCACCCAATTTGAGCATGCAACTAGGTTCTTCGGAGGTGAGGGCCAACACGCAGCCCCTAAGGGGTTGGCGCTTGGCCATATGTGTTTTCATGTGACCTTAAAAGGGGGGAGCATGCCCAGGGAGAGGGGGCTAAGCCCTATTATTAACATAAAGTGGGTTTTATGTTATAGTTTTGGATTTTTATTTGATTTTTATGCCTGTTAATGGAGATTTTGGCCATTATTGGGAGATATTGGACTCTTTTTGAGCCCAAATTTTGGGAGGAAGTTGGGGAAGGATAACCAACTTCAGATACATATAAACCAGTCCTATTTGAGGCCATGGAGGATAGTCAGAGTAGAGTTATGCTAAAGCAAAGCAAAAAAAAAACCATTTTTATGCAGGGAAGTTGTTGAGGAGCAGACGCTTGCGGGCCATTTTTGGGAGCTCCGGTTATCCGTTTTTTGTGTCATTTCTTCTGATGGGTTCTAGAGATCTGGAAGAACATGAATAGATCATTCATGTAGCCTTATGACACTATTGTGATGTACTTATTGAGATTTTGAACAGAAATAAAGAAGCCTCCCCCACTGAGACAAAGGCCCGAAGACGTAGGCAATTTTGTGCCGAACTTCATTATCACTTCTCTTGTTATGGTTTGTTTTTCTTATTGCTTCAGTTCAGATCTGTATTTTGTATTATGGCTGTCATATATTCTCTCATATTCATCATCTTTCATTAAGTTTCATGAACGGTTAATACACACATGTTAATAACTCAACCAGAGTCATTAAAAGATCTTTTCAGATCAAGTGGTATCAGAGCTAGTTGACATTTGGAATTTGAGTTTTGCATGTTAGCCAGGGAAGAGCTCATCTCAATGGAGAAAATGGCATCTACAGGAGGACTTTCTCATGATGAGAAGGAGTTCAGAAATTTGGTGTTTTCCATGGCCGAGATGGTGAAAGTGTTGTATGAAGACTACTTGGAACGAAAGAGCATGGTTCAAGTGAAAGATTCAAAGAACAACCAAGTCAAAGAAGGATTGAAGGAAGTGCCTTCTACATATATTTCAGAAAACACATCTGAGGTATGCAGTGAAGGTCATTCATCAAATTCTCCTTCTTCTCATCATATTGGTTTTGGTGCATTCGAAAAACATACAAGAGGTGTAGGTTTGAAATTGCTAACAAAGATGGGTTATGAAGAAGGGAAGGGCCTTGGATGTAAAGGTCAAGGAATTGTAAATCCTATTGAGGTTGAGGAAAGGCCTCGATACTTAGGATTGGGATATGAAAAAGTGGAGCTTGGAGCATCCTCCAAGATTGGTTCGAAAACTTTGGAAGCAAGTAATGCTTCAAATGGCCAACTTAAGACATTGCAGGAACACTTCACAAAAGGTAATGGCACATCACTTCAAGATTGTGGTAGTGAATGCAAGTCATGTCCAAAGCAAAGTGAAGATCCGCATGGAAGGTATAATGTTCATGTTTTTACCAATTCTCCTTTTGATTATAATAAGCATAATCAAGTAATCTGGAACTTGTGGAATCATTGTCCATGTACTTATTGTCATTCACCCAAGCATTGTGTTGCCAAGTGTTGGAAGAGACAAAATTTGTACAAGAAACCTATGTCGACCAAGAAGGAAACACAACATAAAGGCTCAACTCCACAACAAAAGAAAGAGAAGGGTAAACAGGTTTGGATGCCAAAAACTCATTGCACGTTTTGCAACAAGGGTGGACATCAAAAGGCTAGTTGTTGGAAGCTTAATCCAGAGATTCCTCCGAGGAAGGACAAAAGGATTACCCATGTACTCGCGAAGGAGGAAATATTACCAGTGAAGCAAGAGGAACACCGTGAAGAAAAGAAACCAACCACTTGGTTTTTCCAGAAGTGGATGTCTCAACTTCATTGTATTTTACTTCCATTAATGTAATCACACATGTTGAAATGATGACCTGTTATAACATCATTTTTGTACAACATTGTGTTTTTTTTTTCTCGTTATGAGTATGTAATCAATCAAAGTCCATTTTTTTAACCTTTTGGGGACCAAAAGGTCCTTTAGTGGGGAGATGTGATCCAGAATCAGATCAAGGAGCCTGATAGGGCTCAAAAAGGCTCAAAAAATAAAGTTCCAAAATCAGACGAAACCAATTCCATTGTGACCGGCTCATCGCGCTAATTCTGACCATATATTTACTTTATCAAATGAACATTGTATGCGAGAGTTATCAAACTTTGACCGCTTTCCCAAACAGCTAAAAAGTCAATAGTCAAACTGGAAAAAAGTCAATGCTGACGTCATCATGACATCACCATGTTGACATCGGCATAGTGATATGTGGAAGCACCGCAATAGGGTGACTGGATGGTGACAGGGACCAATAGCATGTTGACACGTGGCATCGAAGGAAAACAAATGGTGGGGTACCATGTGGCCCAGACATGGGCTGTCACATGGCACCCATTGGTTGGCTCGTTATTTATATGATTTTTTTTTGGATTTAGCAGGAATCGAACCCTGAACCTCTGCATAGAGATCTGTGCGTTAACAAAGGACCAAGTACCAATGCGCCATGGGTGGTGCTTATTATAACATGGCTTAAAATTTATATTTGAAGTGGAGTAAGGTTCGAAATGGGGGCAAAAAGGGCTAGGGCTGGGCCCTAGCCCACAGATTTGTGCATCTGCATACGCCCACACTCCAATAGATACCATTCAACCAGGTGCACGGAAGAATGGGGATAGCCTCTTTTTTATTGATTCAATATGACTATTTCTGTTTGGAGTGCATGAACCTTAGCCCCAAGTTTCGGGGAATCCACCCAATTTGAGCATGCGACCAAGTTCTTCGGAGGTGAGGGCCAGTGCACAGCCACTAGGGGGCTGGCGCTTGGCCATATGTGTTTTCATGTGACCTTAAAAGGGGGGTGCACAACCAGGGATAGAGAGATAAGCCCTATTATTAACATAAAGTGGGTTTTATGTTATAGTTTTGGATTTTTATTTGTTTTTTATGCTTGTTAATGGAGATTTTGGCCATTATTAGGAGATATTGGACTCTTTTTGAGCCCATATTTTGGGAGGAAGTTGGGGAAGGATAACCAACTTCAAATCTATATAAACTAGGCCTGTTTGAGGCCATGGAGGATAGTCAGAGCAGAGTTATGCTGAAGCAAAGCCAAGCCAAAGCCATTTTTATGCAGGGACGTTGTTGAGGAGCAGACACTTGTGGGCCATTTCTGGGAGCTCCAGTCATCCGTTTTGCGTGTCGTTTCTTCTACTGGGTTCTATAGATCTGGAAGAACATGACTAGATCCTTCTTGTATCATTATGGAACTACTTCAATGTACTTATTGATCCTTTGAACAGAAATAAGGAAGCCTCCCCCACTGAGACAAAGGCCCAGAGACGTAGGCAATTTTGTGTCGAACTCCATTATCACTTCTCTTGTTATGGTTTGATATTCTTATTTCTTCAGTTCAGATCTTTATTTTGTATTATGGCTGTGATATATTCTCTCATCTTCATCCTCTTTCATTAAGTTTCCTGAACAGTTAATACACACATGCTTAATAACTCAACCACAGTCATTAAAAGATCTTTTCGAATCAGATGATGAATCTACTAATTAATATGATGATGAATACACTTTAGAGCAAGAATTGTTTTGAGCCATCCAACTTAGAAACTCCTAGATAATATGAATAATATACAGGGGGAGTCTTTTCAGTAGCCGAGATAGACCAGACAACCATCCTTCAAGCATCTTGCAGAATTTGAGTAGAAATATTCAATGCATTCAGTTAGAAGAAGTACAATATGATAGATTAATCAGTTGCAGTAGTGCTTCGTGATAGTACAGTGACGAATGAGTCAAAATTATGGACAGTTGTGTAGCAGAGACTTGAACAATATTGACAGATATGGATGTGAAATCAACTTTTATGAATGGAGAACTTGAAGAAGAAGTCTACATTGAACAACCGGTTCCTAGAGCATGGTACTCTAGACTAGATAAATATCTACATCATGCAGGGTTCAGAAAAGGAAGTGGAAACAAGAACCTCTACATAAAGGTAACTCAAGATGGTATTTTATTAATTGAAATTTATATTGATGATATCATTTTTGGAAGTACTCATGATAGGTTAAGCCAGAAATTTGCAAAGGATATGCAGAATGAATTTGAAATGTCATTACTTGGAGAACTATCCTTCTTTTTGGGTCTTCAGATACGTCAAAGAAACCAAGGAATTTTTATTTCTCAAACTAAGTATATCAGAGAAATGCTAAAGAGGTTTAGAATGGAATATTTCAAACCAGTTACCACTCCTAGGAAAACTAGTTGCAAATTGAGAAAAGATGATGATTCAAAGTCTACAAACTAGAGACAATATAGGTCAATGATTGGTAGCTTACTATATGTGACAACATCCAGACCAGATGTAATGCAGGTAGTTAGATAGGTGGCACAATTTTAAGTAGCACCGAAGGAATCACATGTATTAGCAGTGAAGAGGATTTTAAGATATCTCAAAGGAACATAAGAGTTTGGATTATGGTATACAAAAGGAAAGGATCTATCACTTATTTCCCACACAAATTTAGATTGGGAAAGTTTCATTGACGGTCGACGAAGCATCAGTGAAGAAATGTTCTACTTGGGTGAGTGTTTATTATCTTGGCTAAGAAAGAAACAATCATGAGTATCTTTATCTATAACCGAAGCAGAGTATATTGCAACAACAAGATGTTCTACTTATGTTCTATGGATGAAACAAACTTTGACATATATACAAGTTTATTATGATGAGCCCATTCCAATATATTGTGATAATACAAGCACCATCAGTATCTCAAAGAACACGATGATGCACTCCAAGATGAATAACATTCCAATAAAGTATCACTTTCTACGAGAACAGGTTGTAGAGAAGAACATCAGAGTTGAATATGTGGGCACAAAAGAACATGTGGTATACATCTTTACAAAACCGCTTCCAAGGCAAGCCTTTGAGTATTTTCGCCAGAGACTCAGAGTAATTTCTACTCCAAAATGAATGCTTTTGAATGCTTATATTATATGTCTTATATTTACACGACGAAGCACCATAAAGAGGACAGTTCAGGTTGGGGGATCCATTTCAGGAAGACTTCAGTCAGGGGAAGTATCCCCAAGGATAGTTCAGTTAGGAGGAGCAACCTCGAATGGAAAGATACATTTTCCATTGATGAAAAAGGGGGAGAGATTTATCAGATGCAAAGGTAAATGCTTGGAGAAAGAGCACAGAGGCATGGTTCCAGGGGGAGCGATGGTCACAAGAGGGAGCATGAGTGATATGACTTCAGTATTTCATCACAATGTTTCCATCAATGCCAAAGGGGGAGATTTTTTATTATTTGGGTTGGTTTTCATTGATGTCAACCCTTGAAGAAAGTTTGGTAGAAAATTTCGTTAGCACATAGGTTTGGGTAATGGAACCAAGTTTGTTTGATGTATAATGGTATGAATTTTAATATATTTAAGGGTAAGACTATTCTGGATGGATAGTACATGTCATGCCATTTTCGGTGGTATGTGGAACGTCACATAACTCCTCACGGTTAGAGAGTTATGGCCATGTGAAGTTTGAGGACCGTCATGAGTCATCTAGAAGCCCCAATAGGTCAAAGTAGTCTAAGTGGTTGCAAAGAAGAATTTTTTTAAATAATAAAGTGAATTGATTAGTGCGGTCAAAGTGGATACAAAACAAATTGTTTAAATAACAAATTTAATGGAGAAATTACTAAGTGGAAAAGTGGTTAGAAGTGAGTTAGCCCTAAAATAAGCAAAGTGGTTTAAGAGATTTTAGAAGGTAAATAATAAAGTGAAGTGATGAGTGTAATATAAGTCAAAGTGGATACAAAATAAATTATTTAAATAATAAAGTTAATGGAGAAATTACTAAGTGGACAAGTGGCTAGAAGTGGGTTAACCCTAAAATAAGGAAAGTGGGTTAAGATGGTTAAAAGGTAACCCCTAGAGGAAGCTACATGAAAGTATAAATAAGAGGCAAGGCTCTCTCATTTTAATCACACTTGAGAATATTGAATATATACAAGTGAATAAGGTAACCAAAGGATATCTAAGCTGAATTTCATAGGAAAGGTGAAGTAAAGAAGGCCGAAATTCAAGGGAGGATAAATTCTTTTGATGATGCTTTCTAAGGTATGTTATTTACAGGTCATCTCACCATTTTCACAATAATTTTTTTTCTATAATGACTCAGACCATGAAATTGGGAGGTCTTTGAGGAAACATATCCAAGTATCTGCGATAAAAATTTCAGCTTATGGGTCATTGTAGTTTTGGACTTACACTCCGTGGAAAATAGGGTTTGTGGCTAGTCTTGAAACTAGTCTAAAATAGGTGTTTTAGGTAAAAACATCATAACTTCTTCATAGCATATCCAAATTCAGTAAGAACAAATGTATTGGTTAGAGTACAGTATTTATTATTCTTTGTACCATTTTCAGATCCATACAACAAATATTTCATGCAGGGAAATCTCTACAAGTTCGCTCTCTAGAATAATCCATAATTCAACAAGGTATGCCATTTTTTCTATAACTCCTCCTTTGAGAAGTTCCAAGTAGTGAAACCTAGAGGAATTGCATAAAAGACAATGAAGAACATTGTGTAATATTTTCAAATCTTTATTCATTATAGGTACATAGTTATGATTATTTCAAGTTAGGGTTGTTGACTAATCCAAAATTATTCATGTGAGACTAAAGTAAAGTTTGATGAAAATGCTAGTCTCTTGTTGTTAAATTTAAGGAAGGTTTGTAGGTATGTGATCATATACACGAGGTCTATTACATAGTTACAACTTAGATTTGGATGATGAAATTGAGAGGGCTTTTGGTTGAGGTACATGGTTGAGACAATTAGTTGATGAGTTGGCACATACATGAGGTGTATAGTTGATGATGTTGGTCCATATTAATGAGTCATAGTTGATGAGTATTTGATACATGATTGGTACATACTTGGTACATGGTTGGAGGCACTTGTTAGTAGTATTGTTGACACATGGTTTACGGATGATGTAGCATACTTGTATTGGTATATTATTATAAGCACATATTGATTTTGGTGATGATTATGATTTGTTGTGTTATGATTGGTTGATGCACATCTTTGAGATTTGTCTTGGTGAGTAGATCTGATTTGGTTGATAATATTGATGAGACATGTTGTTGTGATAGGTTTTTTGGACAGGTTGTTGTGACAGGTTATTTGTACAGGCTTGGTTCATGGTTTTCGCACTTGTTCATGGTACATGTTGATGTACAGGTTGGTGCATGGTTGATGCACTTGTTTATGGTACAGGTTGATTACAAGTTGATACAATTGTTTATGGTAGAGGTTGAGGTACATGTTGATGTATGGTACATGTTGTCATAGGTTTTTTGGTATAGGTTGTTACAGGTTGATTACAAGTTTATTGATATAGGTTTACAATAATATATCTCACAATGATAGTGTGGCAATGGTTCCATCATTCTACTTCTACATTAGGGTGGTTAGACAGGGAAAAGACATGTGGTTGTAGCCACCTTCCGATTTTATCCAGAGAACATAGGGGGTTGTAGCCTCCTTCTGGTTGTATCGATATAATTGGGGAGTTGGATTTTTCCTCAGGTTTTAGCCTAAGAAACTAGGGGGTTGTAGCCTCCTCTGGTTGTAGCTAGAGAATTGGGGAGTTGGCGCTTCCTTCATGTTGTAGCATGAGAAGCTAGGGGGTTGGAGCCTCCTTCTAGTTGTAGCTGGAAAACAAAGGAAGTTGGTGCTTCCAATGAATGTAATTATTAAAAACATATAAGAAAAAACATTATGTGGTTTTCTCCCACTTTGAGTTTCCACTAAAAACACTGGTGTAATGTGTATGTGTATGATTGTTAATTTTTTCCTTGTTTATTTAATCTGCAACTATTGGATGATAATGCTACGTTGATATAACACTTGCATTTTGTGGTTAAAAGGGATTATTTCTCTATTACTGATTCACTCCCCCTCTCAGTAATCCAACACTCTCATGCCCATTTCCTTCATTGTTTCTTCTTGCTGAACATTGTGAACATCTCTCACCTTGTCCTTTCTGTGAGGGCAATATCTATACTTATGATATTATTTACAACCCCAACATTGCATAGGTTTCTTCCTTGGCCTTTGACCACCTACTTCATCCATCCCAGGCTCTCTCAAAACTGGCTGTCCTTGAGGACTATTTCTGAAAAACGGTGGTTTTTTCCCCTTTTGCCTCTGCTCCCTCTTAAACTTCCTCTTGTCTTCCCAAGATTTTTGGAAAGTAGGATTTCCTTTTTGCTAATCATATAAGAATTTTGGTCTCATTATAGTTTCTTCCAGAGTCTTGGGGTCATCATAATGGATTTTATCACTGATCAAAGATGGAAACCCACTCAGATATCTCTATATCTTGACTGCCTCATCCTTAATGAAAGGGACATACTTCAACAACTCTAGAAATATCCTCTCATATTCATCTATAGCCATGTTTTCCATTTTAAGTTTAAAGAACACTTTCATCTTCTTGTCATAGTATCTCTTGGTTAAGTACTTATTTTCAAAATGTTTCTTGAATTCCTTCGAAGTCACATTTTTCTCCTTGAGGCATTGTACTTGCACCAGTTGATCCCACCATATGGATGCCTTTCCTTTAAGTTGGTAGATGGAAATTATTTTCTCTACATGAGAGGAATAGTTTTGCAATTGGAAGTATTTCCTCATGCCTAGCATCCATGTCTCAACATATTCATATTTCTTGTGCTCTCCATCAAAAGTAGGAGGTTTGATCTTATCAATTTCTCCCTTCAACTCATCCACTTCAGATATCCTATGCTTTCTTGTAAGAGATGGACTTGAATTACTGTGTGGCCTCCTTTTGGAATGCCTTCGAGAGTGTTGGTGATGTCTGCTACCACTTCTTCCTCTTCTTTCCTAATCATGGGTCCCGTGACTTCCAGATTTACTGGATCCACTTTCTTTATCCAATTTCTTTTCAATTCTTTCCAGGCTCTGCATCATCTTCATATTGAAGTCTACCTGTTTTTCCTTGGCTCTCATAAGCCTTTTTTTATCTGCCTGGTGAATTTCGACATCTTTTTGCAAATTCTTAATGATTTTCATCATGGTCACTTCTTTATCTATTTCTTCTCCATGTCCATTGGAGTTTATTCCTTTAATTCCTAAATGGACATCCATTCCTCTAACTTCATCCTCCGGACTGTAAGCGTCTTGTGCCTCATCCATATCTCTGTACAATGTAACAATCCTGTCTGGTTATGACAATTGTTAACGCTGCAAAAAATGTGCAATCAACCGAATTTTTGTCAGGCTATTAAACTTAATAATTCTCCAGAATAACTTAAACAATTTGATTCAATCAAAGAATAGAATACTCTATTTTTTGTGAGTATTTGGTTGATCAAGAATCCCCACAGCTCTATCTATGAGTCCTTTTCTATTCTAAAATTTACTTTCGGGTGCTAGCCCCTTTTTCTTCATCCCTCAACTCGCATGTGACCATGACTGTGACCAAGTGCTATTAGTTGGGAGCTTATATAGAGCCTTGAAACTTCGGGGCTCTGGAGCTTCGGAGGTTTCCCATTTTCACACATCACAAGCATAAAAAAAAAATGAACTGGCGAATTCATGGAGGACAATGGATGTACGGTTCACATTCTCTGTTAATATCTACGATGGATAGGAGATTCGAGACTCTGGGCTTCGGCGTTTTCCAAAGCACTTCACAAAAAATATCACATAGTGCCGCATTGGTGAACTTCACGAAGTGGGGTGTATCAATGATCCTCAGCTTCCCAGCATCCAACGACTGGTATTTACTCAGGGTTCTGGGACTTCAAAGGATTTCACATATGCACACCCCAAAACTCTCAAACTGTGAATCTTTGAATACTTCCACATCGTCCTCAATGACATCATAAAGTCACATTCCTTCGACGCTACGGGACTTCAGAGATTTCTTCCTCCCATTCCATCACGAACCATTTCTTTTGGAGTTTCAAGTCTCCTGACCTTGGGATTTGATGCCACACATCCCTTGTGACCATCAGAGGCCCCACTAACCATGCTCAAGAAGAGTACCACGTGGCAGAATACTAGAAGCGGACACGTGGTCCAATATGAAAGGTTACACATGTCACGTTTTGAATAGCGTTTCTATCTTCCAAAGGTTCTTAACTCATTGACATGTGGCAAACATCCCATGTGTCCACGTCATCCCAGGTGACGTCACTAGGCCATGTCACTTTAGGACTTCAGGCTTCAGAATATTTTACACTTGCATTCCTCAAATCTCTTGAACTCAGAACTTATGAACTACTTTATCTTCCAAGGTTCACATGGTATAGTTGACATCATATAAGGTGGTGACATGTGGCCCCACGTGTCGGATTTATTTTGGTCCAACAAGGTCATCAAAGTTCCATTCTAAATAACATGTGGTAGGACTAAGGAATTCCACTTCACCCTCGATGATGTCATCATTCCACGTCACTTCGAGACTTTGGGCTTCGTGACTTCGAAAGAATTCACCTTAGCACACCCCTATTTCTCTTGAACTAGCCAATCTATTGATACATGTCCCTTTCGATGAACGGTCTAGATTAACTCCGGACTTCGGGACTTTGGGCTTCATAAGTTTTTACCATAGCACATGTTGTTTCTCCTAAACATTGAACTCCCGAACTATTGTGAGATCTACGGCTCACAATCACTTGCATGCAGATCTAATGGTTGAGATCTGCTTTTCACCGCTACACCTTACCTCTTGCTCTTGGATTAATCTAACGATTCTATTATGTCTTCAGTCGATCCAATGGTCAAGCATTTCTCCTCGGATATGCGGTGTAGATCCTCTCTAGAACTTCGGAACTTCGGGCTTCAACCCCTTTTTCTTATAACAGTTAAAATTTGTCGAAGTCATGAAGTTCGAAGGACTTAGGGGTTGAATTTCATGCACTTTTATCTAGATCTGATGGTTTTGAAGGATATGCTTCCTCCCGAACAGATCCAACGACCCAATTTCAAACATCCTGGCCCAACACAATGATTTTTGTTGCTTCTTTATTTGTTTCCATTCCTCAAACCATTATACCTCCCGAGCTTCATAACACAACCAAGGTATTCTCTTGGTACCCAGGGACGCTCTGAACTTTGAATTTTGTCCCTTTCGAAAACAATTCACTCTGAAATCTAGGTCTCGTTAACCACTAACATGGCCCATCCAGGCTCAGTGTCGAAACCATGGCTCTCATACCATTTTGTAACGTCCTCGACCCTCAAACCTTTGTCAGGTAACGCTACCTAAACAACTGTATCTTTGTTTTTATGCTTTGATACCATTTTGTGACATTCCCGGCCTTAAACTGACAGGCCAAGCCATGCCACCGAATAAATTTCATTCTCTGATACCATATATATTTATATACATAGCTATCTAATGCAATTTAAACAGTTATAACATTTTGTTCATACACCTATTCATGCGGGAAACAACATTAAAACATACATGCAATATATACAGACAATTCTAATAAAATTATAACTTGATTTCAAGATACACATCAAACAGAGAACAAATAGTTGGTACTTATCTTTTAATAGATAACCACCAACTGTGTGTAGACCTTCCACGAACCTCCAAGCCTTAGACTAGGCTTCTCATCACGCTCAACAGTGGGTCACCCCCGAGATGAGACTAAACTCCACTGGGAAAGGGATTCCTAGGCTTGGCAAGGACAACAGGAAATTCACACAAATCAACAGGAAGGATTTTCTCCTAGGAGCCACTTACGCCCACAACCCATAAACCCTCATTCCCCACAAGCCTATCCCACCCCAGGAGTGTACACCTTCACTATCACAATTCCATCGTCTCTCCACCTCCCTTCCATGGCTTCAGGAATAGGATGGATCGAAAGTCTCAGACTACTCTAGCTGCTATGGGACTCCCTCCAGGAGAACTCACTTCCTCAACACACTCTCTCACCTGGAGAGAGTTGCTCACAGGTCAGACAACCTGCCTCTTCTATCCAACTCCTAAGTCCAGTGGGTAACCTCTGCAAAATTGGGTATGGGCTATGCTAATGAAAACAAGCCACACAAGTCCATAGAAAACATGGGTAGCAACAACAAAGGCTAAGGCGCAATATGTCTTAGACACTACATAGTCATGTTGTGCTTCACAAGAGAGAAAAAATGGTTAGCTTCATAACACGGGTGTGTGGGTTTCAGAAGTTGTACAGATCGACAATGGAGGAAATGGATGGTTGTGTCAAGGCTCTTACTGTCTCAATATGTGCATTAGTGGGGAGTATGGATGACTTCCAGAGTGGCGACCATCATGAGAATGGTGAGGGAACCCCCAACGAGTTGACTTTCCCACCTAAAAACTGCATACACCTAGGTTGACACATGTCTTCCTGAAGCTGCATGAGCTCCACTCAACACTAGTTCCCTTTCCCCAGGAACTTAGGACAACATAGGTTATGTAAAACCTTATCCTCTAGGAAATAATAATATAATATTATTCCTTTAGAGGTAATCCCTCTAGCTTAGCCCCTTTTCCTATACACTTATCCCCTTCCCTTTCCCTACCTAGTGGAGCTTAGTCCCCCATAACTCTTTCTTCGTGGTGGGTCTACACTCAGTGATGTAATTTTATTAATGATGTGAGAATTTACATATACAAAATCAGGCTAATTGGCCTTAGCATCTGGGCTCTTCGGCCTAATAAACACATAAGTCTTCCATCTTATAAAAAATTGGCTCACCATCCTATAAACACAATTACAATTCAGCAAGGGATTGGCCTTGGGGTGTTACAGGGTGTGTTACACTCTACAAGACTTGTCTCTACATTCCCTTCATACACCATGAGTCCCATACTTAGTGCATTATGACACTAAATAATAGTTCATTACTTTTGAGGCAATTACGGTTCATTAATAAGGTTTTGTCTCACACGAAAAATGTGGTTATTGGTCGTATAGGAGGATTAATTATCCCGATTTTATCAATGATAATTTCTATTTATGATTCATGTGATTTCCTAAATAAATTGTACATACTGAAAGGATATATCATTAAGGATTATTTATGAATTTGTACTTTAAAAAATTTAATCTATAACCCATATTGATAACCTTCACGTATATCAAAACATATTGAAAGAAGTGGGAAATATAATAGTTAGAAGAAGAAAGGAACCATTATATGGAGACACTTTCAACTCTCTCACTTGTCAAAACAAAGGTTTGCATTGTTCTACTGCATATAAATGGTACTCAAGCCTCTCTCCAGAGAAAAAACTTGCTAGTAATATTTGGACAACTAGTTTGGTAAAGGATGGTTGCATTCTTGGAGATTTTGACTTCAAAGAAATACTTTCTTTATGTGCAAGTAAATTCAACTCTAAGAGTGGGTTGATTCCATTCCTTGCAGAGGGAAAGAACCCTGTTCTCTTTACCCCAAATATATTCAGAAGAATACTTCGAATTCCTACCCCAAATAAATTCCTCTGGCTTTCGAAAGTTATTCCTTTTTAAATTCACAGGGTGATGGGTGAACCTATTAAAGGATTTCCTAGCGTCATTTTCTACAATTACAGTTGATACTACTCAAGTTGATATTAACCTACTATCAGAGCCATACTGTCATTTATCTTGGATTTTCCTACGACTAATGGGATGAAAATCCAGATCACATATCGCAAGGTATGTCTTATATGTGTTATATTTCTCCTTTCAAAAGGAAGCAATGTTTGACTAGGTCGATATTATCTCAAATGAGATATCTTATCAACTCTCCAATTATATGAAGACAAAGAGGTTCTTTATGACCTCCTATTTGTTATTGGTTGTTTCATATTGCAATGTATTTTAAGGATTAACCTCAAGGGGTAATGTTGATGTTGAAAATGATCTCGCTCAATTGTGGTATCTTGTATTGTGGAATCACAAAGAACCCTTCCATTTTTTCCTGGTTCAAGATAAATTTGTCAGAGAATTTCAATACATCCTTATTGGAACATTACCGACAATAGTTTCATAGGAAGCTTTAGAATTTCTTAATGGAAAAATAATTTGTTTCTATACAGAGAAATCTACATACATTAGGTTATATGGGTTTGAAGAAAAACCATTCCTTCTTGCCAATTATTTTAGTGACAAGTATTTTGTCATTGAAGTATACATACAGTGTAAGTCATGGTCTTCCTTCTTTGATAAAAAGAGGAAACAAAAGGTAATTTCCTTACCTTTCCATATTGTCAACATTTCAGTCAAGGAATTAACCCATTTGACCCAAATTTACAAACTATTGAATTCATTTAATTTGAACGAAGTGGAAGCTTGCAAGAGTTTTGAACCTAAAGGAATATTTTCTTATCACCTATCATCCATGGGCTATAGTACTATTTTCACAAGAATAACGAAAAAATATGGAGGAAGCTGATGACAATGATCCATATACCAGTACAATAGTTCTTAGAAAGGATGAACATATATGTGATGATGACTTGGTTACACAAGTTAGTTCAAACACCCAAGTCAAAAAGGTAGAATCCAAGAGGGAACATCAATAGAGAAAATGAAACATAACAAATAGAACAGAGACAATTTCTCACACTAGCTCTACTTCCCTTCCACACAAAAGTTCCTCTTCTCAACAAGGACAAGAGGCTAATATGGGAAAAGGAGAGAGCACTGAAAGGTGTGTAGAGGAGATGATGAAGATGAACCCGCTCATTTAAATATTGAGAAAACATACACTATTACACAGACTAAAAAGGAGTAATATCAACAAAAGTACTCAGAATCCTGAGGACCCAATGAACAATATTGTTGAAATGGAATTGATGATGACAATGCACCTCAGTGGGTTTTATTACATATGGTAGAGAAAAAACAAATAGCGGAATAATTTTCTCGAGAGGAACCAATTTTGTTTGGAGAACAATCATTGAACTTACACAATACCAAGCACAATAAAGAGGAAAATAAATTTCAAATTGAAAGATTCCATGTTAAAAAAGTAAAAAGGTTACTAAAAGGAGAAATTCATAGGTAGATGTATTTGATATCAAACCCTATAGAATTATTAAGTTACAATTCACTACTATGGATGCTCTAGCTCATTCCATTTGCGAGCAATATCTTGAAAATTTTAAATTGAAAAGGAGAATAAGTGAATTGGAGGATGCCCTCGGTCCCAAGTTGTTATTTGTTGAACCACTATCCATGATGGCTCTAGATCCAATTCCAGATAATAAACCAAGCACAATGCCCAAGGTCATGAAAGATGCCAAGATATTAAGTGGCATATGAATGTATGTTGCAGGTAACATAAATACATGACTCATATTATCTCAACATCAGAGAGAGACCCATCCCATCATTCCATTTTCATTTGTGAGTACACTCTTTTCTTTCAAATCATTTCTCTTCTTTCTTCCCAATCTTTGATCATCCAACTTTATTAGTTTATTTTTTACTGGTAAATCTAATCCTTGATTTCTTTTTTCCTTCTCTTCCAGGTCTACTATTATATTTAGTCAATGAGATCCCCATTCCAGTCCATTTGGATGAACGCAATCCTTTTATCATTTAAGTATCATGAGTATTATATTATTCTTTATGCAAACATTTTATTCAAACTTGACCAATCTATGTGTAATATTCTTTTGAAGACTCTTGTTGTAACATCCCGCCTGTAATTCCCAAGTTAAATAATGCATAATTTAGATATAATGTATGGTTGTGGCCAAGTGATGTATATGTGAATTGTATTTCTAAATTTTAATAAATAAAATGTGATGCCAGTTGTTGGGTGTAACGTCCCCAACCACCTAGGCTGGGCCACCTCACACCATCCCAACTTTTTTCGCTTTGATACAAATTTGTAATGTACTTAGTAGCCAAACTACTCTGATATCACACCATAACATCATCCAACTTGCTACTCAACAATTCTCTCCAAAATTCAATGCACAAATTCTACTCAATAACATAAGTCTACATCGTATTACTTGAAGTAATGCACAGAACCCCATGTTGAGTCGTGCCACACCAACTTTATTCTTTTACACATTTAAAAAAAAATGGAAGTAACACAATACAACTGCGCACACAAACATTTTGAATACACAACACTTCTATGTGTGTAATCCATACAAAACATATGCTCATTACTACATGTGCAACCATTCTAGCATCACACAACAATTCTGATTTTCCTTTTGTGCAAGGCCCACTTACTCATGTGCACAAATGAACTTCAACCTCTTGTGCACATAGAATACTTCCTTGTGTGCATGGACATTCTAACTTCTTCACGAAGACTCATGACCATTAACACAAGGATAACTTATTAAGAAAACTAACAATAACGGTCATACTCATTCACAACTATAGTAATGAATATCCACACCACACTTATGTGTGGAAGAAACATTATACAGAATAACAAAAATTACTTATATGAAACAACATACAAGAATTAAACCCATATCAAACATAGATAATTAAGAACACACTAAATGAGACAAGCATATAAAGACACTTATCTTTTATGAAATTCACCAACTATGTGCAAAACGTAGACATTCCTCCCAGTCATAGACTTTGTTTCTCATAAGCTTTCAACAACATGTCACCCCTGAGTTGGGGCTCAACTCCACCAGGAAAAAAGGGTTCCTAATGCCAGGCTAACGTCTGATACTCAACATAATTTCTCAGTCCAAGGTGCCACTACTTCAACCAGCCTATAGTCTCTCATTCCCCACACAACTATTACACCCAAGGAAGTGTGCCCATTCTCTGCTCAACAGTCCCTTGACTTCCCGACTTCCCTTCCAAGGTTTCAGCAACAGGATGTAAAAGAAGTCTCAGAGACCCGCATATAATTCCAAATGCACCAAGGAACAAATCCCAACAAAAATCTCATTTGGAGAGAATGCTCATGGGCCTGAAAAACCGTCTCTTTGACAACAAATATCTCACCTAGAGAGACCGCTTGCAGGCCTGAAAACCAACCTCTTCGACAAAAAATCTCTCACCTAGAGAGACTACTCATAGGCTTGACAACTAGTCTCTTCGACAATGAAACTATGGCTACAATACATAAAAACCCCTTACAAGATTCTCTATGCAGATAAGGTAATAGCCATATTTTCCAAATAGTCCAACCCCTTATGCACACCAGGAAATGAATGACCTACCAGAATGAGTTCTCCCCCCCAAAATACATTAAGACCAACAATATATATCGCATGTGTGCACCCTTTCTTTGATAACAATTATCCATGCACTTACCCAGGTGCGTACAAAGCCAATACTTGGTGTCTACGGCTGACCAACCTATATGTACATTTACATTTACAATTGGTATGAATGGTTCACTATCCTATATGTACAATTACAAAGGTTTCATATTAGGGACATTACATTCCCTTCCCCATTATTTATGCACTGTCCTCAGTGCATTCTATACATTTGTACATTCAAAATTTCAAAAACCTTCAAAAAGATGTGAATCTTATACCTGCATAGCATCCTCACGCTCCCAAGTTTCATCCTCATGATCGTACAAGGTCCATTGGACCTTTACCATCTCCATGAATCAATTCTGGATCTGCTTGATTTTCTAATCCAATATGCAAACCAGTCGCACTCAAAAATCACCTTCTGGATCCAACTGAATCACATTCCAATCAATAATATGATTAGCATCATGTACATACTTTTTAAGAAATGATACATGGAAAACATTATGAATACACAAGGATGTAGGCAATGCAAGCATATATGCGATAGGACCAATCATCTCTAGGATTTAAAATGGTCCATAGTAGCATGTTGCTAACTTATAACAATTTCCCAACTTCAGGGAACTATGTCTAGCTTTCACTTTCAAGAACACATGGTCACACACTTTAAAATCTATGCGGTTTCTGTCTTTATCTGCGCAACTATTCTACCTATCTTGGTAAACCTTTAAATTCTTCCTTATCTTCACCATTTTCTCTTCAAATTCCGTAAGAAGATCTGGCCTAACCACTGCGTGGTCTACTAGGTTTTCCCAACTCACTGGCATGTTGCAATTTCTACCACAAAGTGCTTCAAATAGGCTCATATTTAAATATTCTTGATACCAATTGTTGTAAGAAAACTTTACCAAGTGAAGGTATTCTTCCCATTTTGATGGTTTATCCATCAGATACATCTTGAGTATATATTTAATCACTCGATTTACCCTCTCAGTTTGTCCATCTATCTCAGGATGATAGGTTGCACTAAAGTTCATATTTTTCCCAATTCCTTTGAATAACCCTTTCCAAAAGTTTGAGGCGAACTTGGAATCTCTATCAGAAACAATTGTCTTAGGTACACCATGCTACTTAGCAATTTCTCACATGTATATTTCAACAATGTTGGTTTCCTTGTGCACTGACTTCACTGGAATAAAATGGGAAACTTTAGTAAGTTTTTCCACCACTACCATAATAGAATCATGTTTCTTAGTAGTCCTAGGAAAATTAGTAATTAAATCCATGGTCACAACTTCCCACTTCCACTCCAAAATGGGAAAATTCTGTAGCAAACTAGTTGGATGTTTGTGCTCAACCTTGACCTTCTGAAATTCAAGGCATCTAGTAATAAAATCAACAACCTCATTTTTCATACCTGGCCAATAGTATTTCTTTTTTACTACGACAATTATCTTCTGGTAGCGTGAATTTCCATCATAAGTAACCTTATGCATATCTGACAATAATAGACTTTTCAACTCCTGATCATTTAGCACATAGACTCTATGCCTATACATGAGGATTCCATCATCTCTTAGTTCATAACCTTTCAATTTCGGTTGCGACGTACCTTGTTGTAAGTTCGCCTTTATGTCCACATAGTGCTTATTTGAATTGTAAACCTCTATAATTTTGTCACACAAATATTATTTGTACATGTTAATGGTTATAGCATGCATCTCATGCACCCTCCTGTTGAGTGTGTTAACCACCTTGTTCTACTTTCCTCTGATATGCTTTATGTCAAATTCATACTCACTCAGGAACTCTAACCACCTACTTTGTATGGAATTTAAAATTGATTGTCCAAACAGATACTTCAGACCACTATGGTCTGTTCTCATCTCAAATCTTTTACCCATGAGATAGTGTAGCCATATCTTCAAGACATGCACTATGGATACCAATTCTAAGTCATGAGTAGCATATATCCTTTCATGCTCTTTTAACTTTCTTGATTCATAGCACACCACATGTCCATTTTGACTAAGGACTCCATTGATCCTTTCCTTTCATGCATTTGTGAACACAATTAAGTCTTCATTAGGATCAATAATTCTCAAAATTAGTGCACTTGTCAACACATTTTTCAAGTGCTGAAAACTCCTTGCACAATCCAGAGTCCATTCAAATCGCACACCTTTCTTTTGCAAGGATGTAATTGGATGCATAATTTTTTAGAATCCTTCAGTAAATCTTCTGTAATAACCTGTAAGTCCCATTAAGGACCTTACCTCTATGACATTTCTTGGTGTTGACCATTCCTCAATGGTTGTTATCTTTTCTGGATCCACAACTATTCCCTCCTTGGAAATGATATGACCTAAATAATGAATTTGTCGCTGGTAAAATGAGCACTTTCTCAACTTTTCATAAAGTTGATTCTCCCTCAATACTTGTAGCACCATACTCAAGTGCTACTCGTTCTCTTCTTCCTACTTTGTGTAAATAAGTATGTCATCCAGAAATACAATGACAAACTTATATAAGTATTCTTTTAAAACTCCATTCATCAAACACATGAAGACAACCGATGCATTTGTCAATATGAATGGCATCAGTATGAACTCGTAATGTCTGTACCTCATTCTGAACTAAGTGTTGTTGATGTATTCTTCTTTAATCCTCACTTGGTGATATCCAGATATGAGATCAATCTTTGAAAATATATGTGTGCCCCACAACTGATGAAATAGGTCATCTATCCTTGGAAAAGGATACTTGTTCTTTATTGTTACTTTGTTCAATTGCCTGAAGTCGATAAAAATTCTCAACGTACCATCGTTATTCTTCATCAACGATGTTGAGGCACCACAAGATGGCACACTTGGACATATATACCCCTTCTTTATAAGCTCTTCAAGTTGCATCTATAATTCCTTCAGCTCTGGCGTACTCATCCTATAAGGAGTCTTGGATACATGCATTGCTCCTAGCACCATATTTTATAGAGAAATCAATATCTATTTTTGGTGGAAACATTGATATCTCTTTAAATACATCCTCAAATTCTTTCAGTAATGCACAATCTTCAACATTTGGTACTTTATCCTTAGGTGCTTCCTCCACGTGCATTATAAATACTTAACATCTCTTCCTGTAGCTTTTATTCAATTACAAGGCTGATACTTCTTTGATATTTACATCTCTTGGAATTCCTTGAACTGTTCTTAATTTTCCTGCCTCATCCAAGCAAGTAAATTCCTTATTGTAACAATCCAGGACAACATGATGTTGGTCCAACCAGTCCATACCAATGAGGAAACCATATGAGCCCATGGGTATGATATTTAAATCAACCATTGTGCACAGTCCATTCATATCCATCAGACATTCCTTAACCATCTCATTAATTTTTCTTTTTACCCCTGTAGCTAACTACATCAACCAAGATTTTCCAAGCTTGCTTCTCGAAAATTGAAATATTTCCACCATATTAGGATCTAGATAACTATGAATAGCTCCTGAATCAATTAAAATAGAAATAGGTTGGTCATTAATCTTACCTTCCACTTCAATAATGTGGGACTGAAAATCATCTTTATTGTTATCCAGGGCTGCATAAATCCTAGATACATTTTTGCCCATGTCTTCAATTGTGGAAGCTTATTGTACACTGTGCGCAGTCCTCACTTTTTCACCTCTTTTAGGGAAATATCTGCACATATGGTCTCTACCACAACTCCAACATTGAATAGGTTTTTTCCGTTGATTTTTCTCTAGTGTCTTCGTCATTATGGACTCCTTGGTAGTTGGCTTTCCTTGTGCAGGATTGCTGAAAAATGGTGGTTTATTCCCCTTCTTCCTTTGTTCCACCTTGCTTTTCATCTTGTCCTCCCAAGCCATTTGGAAAGTATTTCTTTCGCTTTTCTGATCATAAATACAATTAGCGTGCCTTATGGTTTCCTCCAAATTCTTAGGATCATCATATTGTATCTTGTCATAGGTAAATGAGGGAAACCCACTCAGGTACCATTGAATTTTAACTTGCTTGTTATGAGGAAAATTTCTCTATGGCATGGGATAAACCACAACAAACGAAATGAAATGCAGAAATCAACTCTAATCCCAAGTATGCTATATAAATGAAATGCTAACAAGACAAGTCCAAGATCCTACCTTGTCCAGACATTTGATGAAGACCATTGTTGAGCATGCAACTCAAAATTTTATACCTGCAACTAGTCCTCAACAACCAAGATACACACGCATATGGTGATAATATATATTTTTAGGATATAGATTAGAATAATCCATTAGCATACATGACAAATAATCCCATGGAATAATAATTCAAATATTTGCAAGATATCAATTGGACGAGAAAAGAGTATTTCTATTAAAATAATTAGCAGAAGTATATAGGTGACAAAATTATATAACGACACATATTGAAGGTAAGAAACTAAGTCCCTCCAGTTGGGCCTCCACCAAACACAAGCTCATATAAAGGAGACAATGAGGTTCTCCATCACAAAGAAGGAAGATCTTGGGGGATGAACAAAGAGTTCGTAGTTTCAAGGACAAAGGGATGGAGACTCAATATGAAGTGAAATTTCTCCAGAGTGTCTTTGCTCTCAAGGTTGAATTGTTGAATATCCTTCAAGGTTTGGATATGGCTCAATTTATAGCCTTCAAACGGAACTGAAGGGATGAGTCTGAGAATTTCCAGTATATGGAAGCTGAAGGATCATGGATCTTGTGACATGGCATGGAAACCCGACATAAATTTTATTTTTGAGCAACAAACCTGATGTATGTGGGTTGTAGTGGAGAAACCTGCATATGTGCTTGTTGTCTAACTAATAGGAACGTATATGTGGGAAGATGTGTTTTTTCGGCTCTGGAAGGTACAAAAGGGGACTTCAAGTCTGCATAGGGAAATGGAAAGGCCATCCAAGAAAGTTACATGGGGTGAGGTAAAAATTTTTGTAACATAAGCCCCCTAATGTGTGAGGTCAGAGGAGTATCTGTGATGGTCGAAATACATTACGATTCCCAAAAGTGGAGTAATGGAGACTCAATCAGAAGTGTTAGTTACCGATGAGAATATTACAATCCATAATGACTTTGTACACATGGTTGCCAATCTGAATTACACTACAAATCCATGTGGAAATATATCAAATAGTTCTTCATGACCATTAATAGGCAATACAAAGAAAAAATATTCCATAGGATTTCATAGTCATAAACAAGGAACAGTGGAATCCAGTCTCAAAGTAAATTTGAAGATATCTGTATACAATGGAGTACAACCTGATCTCACATGATCACTAAAGTCGTATAGGTATTAGTCCAATGAAAGACAACAATAGATTAGGAATGTTGCTATTGTAAGATGGAGGTATTTTACACTATCCACCGAAGGTGCAAGTCTACATCATGTGAATATAGGATTTGAGGTCGAACACAATGAGACTTCATTTGATTACCGACCATTAAGGTATACCATTAAAAAATGTGAGACAACCTATCGATAATGAAAGTAGGTATCAAGGAACCGAGTACATTCTACAAGTGTGAATAAGGGTGTTGAGTTCGAACACTTTAATAATCCATCGATCAAGATACATTGATGTATTCCCAATTGTCAATGGTGGGAGAACCTGCCACTAATGACTGCAAGCCTCAAGGTACTCACAAGACTAGGTCTCATTTCCAGAATAGATGAGTTGAAGTCGATGGAAGGAGACCCATTGAAAGGAGAGCATTAGGGTATCTCTCATCAGTTAGCACGAGGTACAAAGAAATAGCTTGATGAATAGGAGGAACTTGGATGAATCTAGGGTGTTCATGAACCAATGACCCCACGCATCTCTCGCATGCACCAGACGCAAGTACTGCACGAAAGAGACCCTCTGAATAGAATCCAATAAGAAAAATTTTCGACAAAGGCAAGGAAACCACCAATAAGGCTAATGGAATCCAAGACACTACACAAATCCCAATGTGTGAACGGATTTCTTGCCATCGAACACAAGGGAAACCCCCCAGTCAGTGACCAATGACAATATGTTAACTGTTGGGTTCAAGGTTACCTACCCATAATGAAAGTAGGACCAAGGTGCATGGTTGTTACACATTATTTTCGTCATCCCTATGACCATTAATGATGTAAACCTATCTGTTGCCTTCAGAGGGGTCAGTGGCCTGAGTTCTTGAAGAAGGAAGGAAGAAGAACTTTTCCTGAGAAAAGACGTTGCATTCTCCTTTGTAAAAACCCCATAAAAAAGGATGTTCACAGGTTTCTATATAGGCAGGGTGTGAGAATGCATGATTCTCGCAGGTTGCACTATAGCTGGGTTGCGAGAGGTTCGCAGGTTGCTCTATAGGCAGGGTGCGAGAATGATTACACGTGGAAAAAATGAGTGTTTTCTCGAATCTTTTAGAAGGAGAAACCTCCATGGTGAGGTGGCATCCGAATGGTTTGGATCTTACTCACTTTCATGATTTAGTGGGATCATCCTAACCTCCTCACCTTATCCTCTTCAACTTATAAAAGGAGAGGATCTCTCATGATTTAGTTGGATTTGGCTTGGAATTATTAGCTTAGTTGGAGTGTCTTTGAGTTTTACCTTTGTCAAGATAGATTGTGAACATTATCAGATCTATGCTCTCAGAATTCTTGGAATGGAAGTGTTTGGGGAACGAAGGACAGTTGGAAGGGACCTTACGACATCAAGGCCATGGTTGTAATCTCTCTTTCACATTTAATATGATACAGTAATATGATTCTTTCCTATAAATCTTGTTGTGTTTTATTGTATGATTCCTTGATCACATACATAGGTTTGTATTGAGTTTATGCTATTACTATCACTTTGGTTGGTTGCATTCTTTTGCAGGTTCATCATTGTATGAGCGTTGGAATGGAGCTAGGATGGCGATGGCAAGAGGAAGTGACATTTAAATGGTATGCCACTCATCCCTCTTTAGTTAGTAAATTCAATATCTAAAACTTAAGGAAAGTGTCATGTTATGGTGTGTTTTGTTCTAGATTCAGGTGGATCTAGGAAAATCAGTTAGTGTCCGCACCTATCGATTAGTCCAATAAAAAAATTGGTGACTCTGTTGGGAAACAGATTGTTTCTTAGTTAGTCTAGTTTCCCTTCCTTTGATTCATTTTTTTCTGGTTTCTGAGTCTGTGGGAAATCCATCTAGACTCTCTAGATCTATAAGTTCACTTAGATTCCCTATCCTTTTTCAAATTTTTCTTTGATTACAGAAATTCTCGCACTGTACCTCGCTGTGGCCTACGAGAATCATTGATGTTCGCACCCTACTGTTCAGTTCAGTTCGAACTTCTCGCACCCTACCAGTGTCTAGCCTGCGAGAATACCTAATTCTCACACCCTACCAGTGTCTAGCCTACGAGAATACCTAATTTTCGCACCCTACCAGTGTCTAGCCTGCGAGAATACCTAATTCTCACACCCTACCAATGTCTAGCCTACGAGAATACCTAATTTTCGCACCCTACCAGTGTCTAGCCTGCGAGAATACCTAATTCTCGCACTGTACTCTACTGTTAGGCTGCGAACTTGTTTGTAAACTTTTTTGGATTGGGTCTTGTCATCTTTTGATGTCCAGTTTTGCTTTGATCAGCTAGATTGAACTTTTGGAGTCTATATTGATCTGTTTACAGTCTGCTTGACAGTCTTTGAGTTGCTTTTAGCCATCTTTGCTTTGTTTGGTTTTGAAGGATTAGTCTCTTGCTTTGAGTGTCTTTCAATTACAAAGTGTGTGTTTTCTTTAGAATTGTTTAGGGAAAGATCAGATTTCTTCTGAATAGTTCTCTTTAAAAGAAAACTTTTAGTTTGGATTTCTTTGTTTTAAGAAAGTTAATTATTTCTTTTAGTGAAATTTTTGAAACTAAAAGATTTAATTTTTTCATTTATATTAGATTGGGGGCATCCTTGCATTTGAAGTAGCGGAATTGCATGATTCTTGGCATTGGTGTACAATACCTTTTTCTCATTTCTTGAGAATCTTGATATTGATGAGTTTTAATATTTTGGGACATTGTGCATCTGGGAATGATAAATGTTTTCTCCTTCTCGTAGCATATCTTTCATCAAAATGAAAAAATTGCATCTTCATCTCTTTGCATAACTTTCGAGTCTGTCGAAACACCATATTGTCCACGCCATTTTCCCATAAAGAACTTATACAAATTGATTAGAAATTTTTATCTTTTTTGGTAGCAAACCTACATTAGATTAGTTGTAGGGATTTGGAATAGGTGTGAAAGATAACTTTCCAAAGTTGCAAACAAACATAGAATCTTGAGTTAGGGAGCAGTTAAATCCACTTATTACATTTTGTCCTAGGAAGCCCTTCTAACACAAGGGTCAATCACGAGGTCGCATTGAGACTAGTAGAGTTACTCACCCTGCTTTGTTGGTCTTGGTGTAGAGATTACATGTATTATGGGGGTCGCTTGAGAGGTATACCCACAATGATGAGTGGAAGACTTTCAAGTTGATTTCAGGCTAGATACCCTGCCCTTGCGTGTGTATTGGACTATCGACTGTTTCCCCAGGCATCACTATAGTGATTGGTAACCTTAGTGGCCTATCTCTCTAGGTTCTTTACACGAGGTGACTGTGGAGGGGCAAGTCTTCACGGTACCTGGAATCGACATTGGCCAAACTCACTCGGGCTCCTTGGAAGGTATACCCACAATTATGTGTGGGAGTTTGCACCAAGGTGTAAGTCCGTTAAGCAGGTCGTCAATGTAACTTTTCCACCCACTCTATCTCAGCCCCTTCTTACATTGTTCCCGCGACGTTGGATTTCATCACCAACTAGTGTGCTCATTGTAAGAAGGTTTTGTTTGTTTGCTTGCTTCCTAGATTTTTAGCATGTGTTGTTTGTTTTCCCTAGCAGACTCTAGGTTGGATTTCTTTAATGGTGTCAGTTCCTGCAATGACCAATGAAGGAACCCCTACTCCAGGGGAACCTTTTTTTTTTCCTTCTTATGGAAACATTGGTCCTCCTCACATCACTACTTTGAACCTTCTAGGTCTCACTATTGGATTACCGGTATGGTTGTTTTTCACTCAGGTAATCCCGAATGCAGTTAGTGCTTCAGTCACAAGAACTTCCCCCCAAGAGAATCAACCTCATGTTGATCCTTCACCTTCTTCACCAGTAAGGTCTTCTTCGCCTTCTTCGCTTGCAATGTCGCATTCCATTTCATCTTCTTCGTCGGGTGAAAGTTCTGAAGCTAGTAACCCTGTGAATAAGAAGAAGAAGAAAAGAAAGATAAGCGAGGGTCAAAACCTCCAACCACTGTCAAACATGTTGGAAAACAACCAGTTACTGTTAATTGTGTTGGTAGTGTTGATAATTTCAAGATCACCCAAACAACTCGTAAGCCTAGGTACCCTTGCAGACTTTGTAAGGGTAGCCATCTTCTTAAGGAATTCCCTGGTCTATCCAAGGTTATAGAAGCATGGTCTACACATCCTCGCCAACCCACATTGTTAGCCTCTGAAAAACATGCTGACAACCTCTCGTCAACCAGTCATGATACGGTTGGGAAGAAGAAAAGTAGAGTCAAGTTCCCATGTATTTTATGCAAAGGGAGTCATCTCACTCACCTTTGTCCTCATATGGATGAAGCCTCAAAATTATTGGAAGACATGACTGTTTCACAGCCTCAACTTCCAGCTACATACCGTAAGCTTTCTCTCAACCCTCCAATAGTTGATGGAATGATCACTCCAATCCTTTCACCTGTCAATCCGGTTGATCATGTCATCAATCTGATCACGTCCTTAGTTGAATCAATTGACAAAGTGGTTGATCTTATCTCTCCATCGATCGATCCTACTCTCTCGCTAGAGAGTAAACCCGATACTGCCCATGTTTTTCTCGTTAATACAAAATCTACCATGCCGGGGGCTATTCCTCCTTCTCTCATGGAACCCCCTCCAAGTTATAAGGCCATCCATTTTGATTGGGATGTGCTAATTGGACCTTGTCTTCCCTCTCACATTCCTTTCCAGATTACAGTACAGGTTTTTGGTCGAGATGTTCCTCAAACACTGATAGATGAAGGTTCATCTGTTAGTATTTTTTCCTCTTTTGCTTGGCAAGCTTTGGGTTGTCCTCCACTTGCGCCGGTTACGCAGAATCTGTTAGCTTTTAACAGAAGAACTAGTCAACCTTTAGGGACCCTTCCTCAGTTTCCTGTAACTTTAGGAGGGAAAACTGCCTTCATTGACGTCATGGTAGTCCAAGACCCCTTGGATTTTTCTTTACTCCTTGGGAGGGATTATGTCTATGCCTTGAAATCTATCGTGTCTACTCTTTTTCGTGTGATATCTTTCCCTCACGATGGACAGGTTGTAACTGTTGATCAACTTTCATTCATTGACCCCGCCTGGATTGCCTCCTTGAATGGTTCTTATATGCAGACGATATCTCCCCCACCACAGGTCAATTATGCGGTGTTTTCACCCATGGCTTCAACTTCTGATGACTTGGATCCAGTAGTTGACATGGTGATCTCTTCGATAGTGTTGTTAGAGCTTGATATCTTTACCTCTATCGTGACACTCAACATGGTGTCCTTCCAGTGTGTGTTTCTTCCTTCCAGTGAAGACCTCTTGGAAGTCATGACCGTGTTTTGTCCCTTGACATGGTGTCATTCCGGAGCATAGTCCTCTTGGTATCCATGATCAAGAAGACTCTGAGGATAGTTTTTGCATCTCTGAGGCAACCTCGTTAAAAAATGAAACAAAGGTCTTTGAGCATGGTTTTCTAATTTCAAGCTCGTTAAAAAATTAAACCACTTACGAGGATAGGTTTTTTGTCTCTGTGGCAACCTCGTTAAAAAATGAAACATAGGTTACGAGCATAGTTCTTGTTTCTGTGTCAATCTCATTAAAAAATGAAATAGTTTTCCCCCTCTCTATTTGAGTCAAGTCCTTCGTCTAGTATTTGAAGCTTCATTTCATTCTCCTTTGCAGTTGGATGAAATGAATCTTGGGGTGCATTTGCCTCAGCCTCTGGACTTCATGCTGAAGTTGAGCCGCTAGCTTCTTAAGCTGCGGGCTAAGTACCAACCATCCATGTGTTATGCGCTGGGAAGTCCAAGCATAGTTTTCTATGGTTCAAGCTTGTGTAAACATGAAACCACTTACCTCAAGCATAGTTCCCTCTGGTTCAAGCTTGCGTAAAAATGAAACCATGTCCAAGCATAGTTTTATTTTGTTTTAAATCTTGCGTAAAAATGAAAACAATCCCGAGCCTAGTCTTTGTTCTTTCTCATGCTCATAAATACATGAGAATAAGTTACCGAGCTTAATCTTTGTTCTTTATCATGCTCGTAAATACGTGAGAATGTAACCGAGTATACTTTTATCACTTTTTTGGACTCGTAAAGGTTATATGAAAAAGGAACCCATTGAAGTTCCCTTTAAGCTCTTTTCAGACTCTCTAAACATGAAAAGATTGTCGAGCGACCTTGTTCTTTTCATGCTTGTTAAAGTATTTGAAGAAAACGTCTGTTGAGCGATAGTTTATCTCTTTTTCGGTCTCATCAGGCTACTTTGAGAAAAAGGAACTAAGAGAGTTCTCTTAAAGTGTTTTTTAAACTCTATAAACATGAAAACCCCTGAGTTTTATTTCTTTGGACTCATAAAACAAACATCGAAAGGCCCATATGGGACTGAACCACTCCTTCTTAGGGTTCATTAAACATAAACCGAGGGACTCGTCCAAAGGATGAGATTACATTACAATAATATGTTATCCTCCTCAAGCTTGCGTAAAAATAAAGAGGTACTCGCCATAAATGGTGGGGGAAAAATTGGGAAAGAATTGTGTCTAAACCTGTATTCCATGAAAGAGTCACTTTTGAACATGACACCTGCAAGATACCAGATATATAAAATATGCAGAACAGAAATGAAATGTTAGAAATGACAGAATAACAGTAAAATATCCAGCATAATCTTCACAATACACAGAAATGATATACGAAATAGCAACAGAAATAGCACTTTGAATCAGATAGCAATGTTCACA
>ML778167.1:106080-116692 GCA_009831015.1 Picea engelmannii | reverse complement strand
CATTAGGACCAACCTTATAACTATAAGGGCAATAGAATTGGAAGGACATAATTTCCAATTACAACCAATAAAATATATTACATAAATTGCAAGCATGGTATCTTGTTGTGGTATTGTAATAGCGTAAGATTCAACTTCAAGAGTTGGTTTTTATACATTGGGACCAATGGAAGATCATGTGAATTTGGTTGGATGTAAAAAGAAAATAAACTCAATGATTGTTAATCGCTGGCAATTTTTTCAGCGAGTTGCTAAACCATAAAGCATTAATTATTCAATCGCACAATTCACAAATATATGCAATGGACAAGGGTTTGGAATTACCAGGGCGTATTGTTCAATCTTGACTTTGAAATTTGAATTCCATGGCTTTGCTCCATGAACAATCACTGCCACTTAGTACATATGGTTAGTTAAAACTGTATATCAAATTATAGTAATGTATAGTGATAATAAGGAAATATAGCAAGGAAAGGGTTTTCCAGAAGAAATCATCGCGATGAGAGATTGGTGCCAATTTTAGACTCTATTTCTCCATACATTATGATAGTGCATTTATCCTTGCTCTTCCCTCTTTCCACTCGGCCTCTAATGTAAGTAAGGTAAGTCAGCTGCAGGGCCTCTCCATTCTTGATTTGAGGGCGCCCATGTAAAAATACCTCCAATCATTGTCAATATCATAAAATTAGGATGAAATACGTCTGAATCATTCCCATTACCAGAAAATGGAGGCAAAATACCTCAGAATCATTGTCATTATTAGAAAATCGGGGCTAATGGGAGGATCTGGTTCAAATTTTAAAGGGTGAAAATGGATTTCCATGCTCCTCCCTCACAAATATTTGTGTGCTATGGGTTTTATATATAATATTTTGAAAATAAATTTGGGGCTACATATAGGAAAACCCCTCAAACCCCTCTATGTAAATGATTCACCCAACCAAAATTCGAAACCCCCTAATTTCGCCCATGAGCGAAATTTCGCCCCTAAACTTTTCTATGGATACAGTAATATGATTCTTTCCTATAAAGCTTGTTGTGTTTTATTGTATAATTCCTTGATCACATACATAGGTTTGTATTGAGTTTATGCTATTACTATCACTTTGGTTGGTTGCATTCTTTTGCAGGTTCATCATTGTATGAGCGTTGGAACGGAGATAGGATGGCGATGGCGAGAGGAAGCAGCATTTAAACGGTATGTCACTCATCCCTCTTTAGTTAGTAAATTCAATATCTAAAACTTAAGGAAAGCGTCATGTTATGGTGTGTTTTGTTCTAGATCCAGGTGGATCTAGGGAGATCAATCAATGTCCGCACCTATCGATTAGTCCAATAACAATGGTAGGACTACAACTTCATGTGACTTTTAGATACATTGAGGGTATGGCCAACATGCAAAGTCAAGAGTTCTGAGAAATGGCCAACATAGGCTTATAGAATTCCTTTGAAAAAGATCATGAGAAATATGGATAACCCAGGCAACATAGACTTGATTGTAAAACTTTGTGATGTAGGAGGAATCAACAAAATCCCCATAGGGACTAGAAGAATAACCAGTTAGAGGATTAATCTCTAAGTAACAATCTCAGCTTCCAAAGGTCATGCTAAACCCAAACTTTGGATGACAGTGGACTCAAACGTTTGTGCTCTATTCAAAGGAGACACAACCACTGTCGATATGAGATAATATTATTTTCCTACCCGTATTATTTTGTTTTTTCATAGGTAAAGGAATGCTATGATACAAGAGAGGAAACATGTGTAGCGAGTAAGCAACTAGCTCCAAACAATGGAACATACCTATGCTCAATGCAAGGAAGTGCATACAGGGCATGGACATTCGAGGGAATGTTTCCTCTTAGGGTACAGAGTGTCAAGATGCAAAGGATATATAAAAGGATCCACCCCATCACCCCCAATTCATATGGAAACATCCTGATCTATCTCGCGCATCCTCCCTTCCCTACCTCCCCTGCCATGCTTAGGCACCAACGAACAAGAGAACCATTTGATTTCGGACCTAAACCACCGGCACGAAATACCTCCTAATCAATTATAATATGACTACTATGATCACCTTAGTTCTAGTCCCAGGCATAGGTTTCTCGATGAGCAAGAGGAATGAGGGAAACCGATAGCATGGATACTATACAACGTGAGTGAAATCCATAACTATGAACATGTTCTATATTAATATTGTAATGGCCACTAGTTGATGCTCTGGTTCCCCTCATGATTTCTATCCATGCACGATGATCCTTCCGGTTCGCCTTCCTGCCTGCTTTGAGCACCTTCATGCAGATGCCACCTACATTCCCAGTCGGGTATTTTCACATATTGCATTTCCAAATAGAAATCTAAAGCTCTCAATCTTATGAGCTAAGGAAAATAATTCATATTCCAAAGCATATAAACATCTCCCTCACTGGGCACTGTTGAAAGTACATAAATGTTTTCAATTCGAAAAAAGGGAATGCCAACTTCTACGATCTGAAATGACCACTTTGTTGATAGATCCTATAGTGATAGGAGAGAGAGCTTCCTTATCAATCAAGATTTTGTTACCAGGATTCCCTTTTTTTCTATTTCTTTTCTGGTGGATGAACCTATGTGTTTGTGATTTGACTAGAGTGGCGACGTGTAAGGGGAGATAGAGTTTCTTGGCTAGTGATGCAAATTTCTGAGGTAAGAGGCTTATAACGAGAAAGCGGGAACCGACACTAGGCTCAATAAACATAGTTACCAATTTAATGAGAACTCTACAGAGTTCTCATTTTTGGGGGGGTCCAATTTTTTACCCCATTTTTAAAAATGGTGCTACCGGTAGCACCCCCGCCCCCTCCGTTTTTAGGTGGTTTTTTGATATTTTAATTTTTTCGATCCACAATGTTTCCACATTATTTTTTTAAATGCTTATTTTTCATCTATTTTCAATTTTTTCTAAATTTTTATTTTTGATTTTTGATTTTTTATTCAACGGTGTTTTTGGTCATTTTTTCATGCTTCTTTCAATCTTAAAAATATTTTTTATCATTTAATTTTTTGAAGGTACAATTTTTCATATAATTTTGAATCAATTAATTTATTGTTTTGTACTTTTTAAATATAGTGAAAAACATCATTTTTAACACATTGTTTACCTTTACTTCAATACATTGAAAAAAACTGTAGTTAAATAACACTATTTTTAAATATTTAGCAAAAAATTCATATTTTATAGCCATATATAATAAAAAACCTAAACATTTTGGTACATATTCCTGAGAAAAATATGGTACAGAAGGAAAAGAGAGGTATCCCCTAATCTGCCAAAAAGGAAACTAAATCTGGGGACCCGGAGTTGCATTGTCTACATTAGCGAGGGGATGGTTGGGCTACCACCCTGGTAAATCGACCCGATCTTCGAAAGCTCGTTTGAAAAAACTATACCAAAATAGATACAAAACAACCAGAAATGTAGAACAGGGGTGGTTCATACACTGATAAACAAAATGACCAAGGGTTGAGACTGCACTAGTCCAAGAGGATTGGATGGATTTCATCTCCTTCCTTCCTTGCCTCGTCCTCCTTTCTTTGCTCCACTGTGCACGTCCTTCTGATGCAGGCTGGTGTTCCGCATCCGTCTACTAGAGTGATGTCCATGTGGTCGACATAGAGAAGGTAGAGGTAGAATTTTCCTGCCATTCGTTCCATTCTTTCGTTTAGGATCCTTTGGTCCTCTGCTATTCTTCTTGCACTAGCCTCCAGGTTGCTACGGTGGCTCAGAATTTTTGTTAGTTCCTTCTTGTGGCCTCAGTTTTCCACCCTGCTGGTCTCATTCCTGTCAGCTCTCATCTTACTTATCAACATTTTGGTGTGCGAAGCTTCCTCCACCGTTTTGTGGTAGAGGATTGTTCTAGGCTATGTGGCCCCTGGGTCCCTTATTCCATCTGTTTCTTGGATGACTTCCACCCAGGATTTTCCCTAGCACTTGGTGTTGACCTCGTTTCCCACCTATCGATGACCGCTTTTACCTTCAGGTCAACCTGCACAAGAAAGGTTCCTTTGGCCTCTCCAGTCACCTTCTCCATCCTTGTGATCTTTCGGGAACTTGTTGGAAGATCCTCCCCCTGGGGGGCCCTCTTACTTTAGGTATTGTTCATTCTCACCATCTCGATTTGCATGCGGTGGTTTCTGTCTTGAATTTGTCCTCCGCTTCTATTCACCACCTCATGGTGTGTAGTATGGTCCCTGTAATTGTTGTTCTTTGGTTTATAGCCATCCTTGATGTTTCATCTTTTAAGGGGTTTCCTCGGCTGCGATATTATCCTGGTAATCATGGATCTCCCGTATAGGCATACCTTTTGGTCCTTTCTCACTGTTTCAGAGTGTGTGTGCTTGGGACCCTTGTCGTCGTCCCTGTGCCAATCCGTTGCCTTGCACACTGTACGCCAATCATTTCCTCCCCCCGTATCTATGCATGGGTGATGTGTACCCATTCCTACCCACAGGCTATCCTTTTGATCTTCATCCTTTTCCACATGCGGATTAACCTTCCTACTCTCCCACGGACCACCCCTGTACTTCTTTCTATTAATAGGACCGTGGTGTCGTACCTCCTCTTGTGGTGTGACCGGGATCTTCATTGTAACTCGTGTTTAGATGGTGGCCTATCAGATTCTTCCTGGATCCTACTCGTCCTTTAGTTAACTCTATGCCTTCAGCGTCGATTTGGTCATTCGTACTTCAGCTACCGTCATAGTACTTTGTTGTTAGTTGGGTACAATCTATCTGAAACTGACCAGTCAGGATGTTACTCCATGTAGAATCTAGTTTTGGTCCTTCTTAGTGGACCCCTTCGTTAGCGATTCTATCCACTAGTCCATTTGTTGACCTTCGTACCCAGCGCAACTCCACTGTGATCCCCGTCTACAAATGCCCCTAATTTTTTGCAAGGAGTGAGCCAAGCGCTAGTGCCTCTGAATTTTTCCCACTCTGGTGTCGTTTTGGAGTTTCCTTACTGTGTTGATGACCAGCATGGAATCTCCTTCCACTATGACATTGGTCATCCCTTCCTTATGTAGTATCTCAAGGTTGGTCTCCAAGGCTCCAAATTTCATGGCGTTGTTGGTTGAGTTCCCCAGGCTCCCAATGTACAGACGGATAATTTCTCCTTGACTGTCCCTAATTACTCCCCCCATACATGTTCGTCCTGGGTTACCTTTCGATGCCCTGTTGAAATTCAGCTTGAGGGAGCACTCTAGTGGTGGTTTCCAGTTGCGCTCCCCTACTTGCAGTTGCAACAGCCATCTTACCCGAGTTGGGTTGCGCCCTTCTTTCAGATGAAAAGCCTCTAGAATTCGGAGCTCCCAGTCTGTGAGTTGCACTCCTCCTGTTTGGCAGTTGTGGCTCTATACCGTTTCTCTTGTCATGGAGATTATTGTTTCCTTGATATTTCTTTTAGTCCAACTTTGGTTCTTGAAGATGCATTGGTTTCATTCCTTCCATATTGCCCAAATGATCATGCAGGGAATGAGGGTCCAATAGAGATTCACCTCTTTGTTTTCACTATAGTTTTCCTTCCAGATGTTTATAGTTGCAGATATATTACCTCTGATCCTATTACACTATCAAAAGATGCTTATCGTCCAATCCCAAACTTCTGCTATGTAGGGACAATCATCCAAGAGATGGTTTGTTGTTTCCTCCTTTTCTTCGCATAGGTGACATCTTGAAGGGTCTATGAATCCTCTCTTCTTTAGGTTTTCCAAAGTTAAGATTTGGTTGTGTAGTATTAGCCACTGGAAGATTTTGATTTTTGGCCATTGGGGGTTGTTCCAGAGCTTATCCCATTGATGCATCGAGTCTTCTTGGTCCTGGTCTGTTATATAGTGGCGGACTTCTTTAAGATTGAATTCCCCGTTGTCTTTGTGTCCCCATCTCAGCTGGTCATTTTCGTTCATGACTGCAATTTTTTGTCTCCCCAATTCCTCCTCCACCTCTTTTACTGCTATTGTGGTCTGGTCTCTAGTCTGTGGGGTGAGAGTGTTCCAGATTCTCCATTTGTTGCGATCTGTTTCTTGTTTCCAGTAATGGTAGACTCTGTTTTTTCCTTGCACCATCATCTCCTGTTGGAGATCCTTCCGGCCCAGTTTTTCCATTCTAGGTTCCTTTTGCCAGGCATCCTCTCAGAATCGGGTGGTTCTGCCATTTCTTATTTCCCAAAAGTTGTGTGTCTGGATCCAGGCCTTTTTGTGCCAGGCTAGGTTCCAGATGGCGGAACCTTCCCTAGTGCCTCTGAAGCAGATTTTGTCCTGGTCACAAATGCCCGAGGTGTACTTTGTCTTCCACAAGTTGACCCATGGCATGGTAGTTTCTTTGAACCAACACCACCAGAGTTTCTCCCCATAGGCTTCATTGGTCACTTGCGGGTCATGTAACCCCATGCCTCCTTTTCTTTTTGGTTTACATACCTTCTCCCAAGACACTAGTGCCCATTTTTTCCTAGTTTCCTGCTCCTCGCCACAGGAAATCCCTTTGTATGGTTCTTATTTTTTGTAGAATCCCCTTGGGGGTTGGGAAAACTGACATCATGAAGGTTAGGATAGCTTGCAGAACCGACTTGGTTAGGATGAGTCTTCCAGCTAGGTTGAGGGATCTGTATGTCCAATTTTTTACCTGTTCTTGTAGCTTGTTGACTATTCCTTCCCAAGTTGATATCTTGTAAGCTTTGTTTGTCAAGGGGATTCCCAAGTACTTAGTTGGGAGTGCTTTGCGTTCAAATCCCAAGATGTTGGCCAAATGCCTTTGGATTGTGGGGTTGGTATTAAAGAAGAAGATCATAGATTTGGACTAGTTTATCTCTGCTCCCGAGGCTTCCCCAAACTCGTCTAAGATTCATTTTTAGGATTTCGCTTCCTTGACCATGGGCATGCCATGAAGTAAGGTGTCATCCATGAACTGTTGGTGTGTAGAAGTCGAGAAATTATCATAGGGTTTGATACCTTTTATTTCCCCTGTTGCGGTTGCGCTTTTTATGCTGCAATTGAGACCTTCCATCATTAGGATGAATAGGAAGGGGGACAACGGGTCTCCTTGTCTGATGCCTCTCGTGATCCAGAAAGTTTTGGTAGGGGCTCCATTTACTAGTAGTGAGAAGCTTGTTGTGGAGACTAGGTTTACTATCTACCTGATCCAGTGTTGGGTGAAGCCAAAGTCTTCCAGGGTCTTCAGCATATAGTTCCAGCTGATTTTTTCATAAGCTTTTGCTAGGTCCAGTTGTATTATCATTCCTCCTCTTTTCTGAAGCTTCAGGGTGTGGATAAGTTCATGGGCATAGATGATATTGTCCATTATTTTCCTTCCTTCCACAAACCCTGCCTGTTCTTGGGAGACCAGTGTGGGTAGGAGTGGTTTTAATCAATTTTCTATAACCTTGGAAATTATCTTATACACCACACTGCACAATGCTATGGGTCTATATCGATCGGGGGTTTTGGCTTCATTTTCTTTGGGGATAATTGTTATCATTGTAGCATTTAGTGGTTTTAAAATGGAGGTTGACCTTCTAGAGTCTTCCACTACCCTATATACATCATGTTTGATGACATCCCAACACACTTTGAAGAAATCCACTGTGAAACCATATGGGCCTGAGGCTTTTCCATTGGGCATTTTTTGGAGTGCTTGGTTTATTTCCACCTCTTCAATGGGCTTGTTCAGGTTTTTATTTTGTTCTTCTGTTACCAGGCGAGGTATGTGCTGGGTTATATTTTGTATGGCCTCTATTCTATCTTGGTTGGGTTTCTGGGATATCCCGTGAAAGTGGTTTACCAAATTTATTTCAATGTCCTTATGTGATTCTCTCTCTATTCCATCATGATCCCTAATCTTCAGGATTTTGGTATGGGCTCTTCTAGCCATGGTTGTTCTATGAAAAAACTTGGTGTTTTGTTCTCCTTACTTTAGCCATCTGATCCGAGACTTTTGTCGCCAGAGGGTTTTCTCTTGTTGGCAACTCTCTTCCCACTCCTGGGTCATCTGAATCTCTTCCTTTTTCTGCTCCTCATTGTAGCCCTCCAAAATGCAGGTTTCTTGGAGTTTTTTCATTTTTTCTTCAATGTTGTTCTTCTCTTGGTTTATATTCCCAAAAGTGTCCTTGTTCCACTCCTTGAGCCTATATTTGATATGTTTTAGTTTCTAGTAGATTTTTAACATCCTTTTCCCTTGCTCTGGTTGCTCCTCATGCCACCACTGTTTGATTCTTTCCTTGAAAGTCGGGTGTTCAAGCTAGAATTTCTCAAATCTAAAAGGTCTGTTCTTTGGTGTGGTCTAGAAACCTACTTCCAGTTTCACTGGACAGTGATCTGATCCCCCCATGGAAGGATGCTGCAATATAAGGTTACCCCTGCATAATGATTGACTCTGACACTAGGAATCTGTCGAGTCTTGTTGCTACCTGATGTTGGTTCATTCACTTATTATTCCAAGTGAACTAGCCATTATTGGTTTTTAGATCTACCATCTTCATTATGTCTATGAATTTTGAGAACTCCTCTGCATCTCTATCCAATCTTCTTGTACCTCCTTTTTTCTCTGCAAGTTACGTGATGATGTTGACATCCCCGACTAGGATACATTAGAGGTTGTTAGATCAGTTTTTAAGATCTTCTAGGTCTCTTAGAATTCCTCTCCTATCCTCTGACACCTAGGGTCCATACACATTAGTTCATAAAATCACCTCTGTGTTCCCAATGAGTTGCATGTGAACCGTAAGGGTATGCCTTGTCGCTTCGGCTATGATTAGCATTAGTACTTGTGGGTTCCACAGGGTGAGGATACCTCCTGCCATTTGGTGGCCTCCAATAGCCACCATCTTGTACTTGCGCCATTGTTGTTAACTGATTGTTTCCATTCAGTCTGTATTACACTTGGTCTCTTGAATAAAACAAAGATCTAGGTGTTCATGTTTTAGTCTATTTCTAAGGATTCGTTGCTTTCTTGGGATGTTTAGGCCTCTTATATTCCAAGTTATAACCTTCATTTAAACATGTGGGGGGGAGTTGGGGAAGAGTTTCTTGATCTTACCCGAATTTATTAGTAGCGCTCCAAGCTCCTGTAGGGCTACACTATTTGATTTCCGACCTTTTTTCCTCCGCGTCTGCTTGGGTGAGAGTTTTGGTTGTCCCTCACTGGCTTTGACTCCTAGGTGTCCAATCTCTCGATGTGTACACTTTAGGCCTCTAGTTTTGGATTCCTCCCTTAAGAGGAATAAATATTGGATGCGATCAAGTTGCTCTGTTGGTACACTTTCTACTCCCTGTCTTTTCCATTGGTCCAATATGTTCGTGAGATCTATCCCTTCCCTTTCCATAAGGTCTCTGAGTTCTAGATCTTCTGTTCCTACTTCACTCGGTGTCATTTCCACCTCTCCCTTTGCTTCTTGCGTGGGGGTGTTTTCGTCTCTGATTTCTCCTTCCATCAGAGTTGCACAGCTTCCCTGTTCCTTTTGATTATCTGGTCGGTTGGTGGGCTCGTTTGGTGTTTGTTCTTTGACTTCCTGAGCTTTTGTCATATCCTTATCAACTTATTCCCCTTTATTGGTTTTATCCCGTCCTTCCGGGTTACTCCGGGCCTCTGGATTATTCCTTGCTTGGGATTTGCTCTACTTTTTGTTAGCTCTGCTTCTGGGGTTTGGTTTAACAAACCCATCCTCATCCTGATGTGGTTTGGGGTTTTATGTTTCCTATTTTTTATTAAGAGGGCATTCCCTGATCAGGTGACCATGTTCATGGAACCTTCTACATTAGAATGGGATCTGTTCATAATCGATGTTTTGGATCCATTCCTCATCCTTGAATTCTAGGCTTATGGCTTCTAGGAGTGCTCCCGACACATCCATATCTATACATATTCTTGTTTAAGATGTGTATATCCCTTTCAGGGTGTCTTTTGTGGTCTTTATACATTTCCCCAGTTTATTCCCTATTGCTTCAAAAGTAGAGGGTAACTAGTAGTCTAAAGGTGGGGAATATAATCTCAGCCAAACCAACACCTTTTTGAAGGTCTCTTTTTTTGGGGATAAATTTTCCTTCCATGGTTGCATGTATAGTTCTGTTGATGCATGGAAGTATGGACCTCCTTCAAAGACTTTATCTCTATCCTCCAAGTTTATGAAGACTGTCGTGAAGAAACCTTTCGAGCCCAGATGGAGATCCGCTTCCCCATTTGGCTTCCAGTGATATTTGATCCAATTGCGCAGTGTTATTTTGGTGGGCCACAATCCCAAAAAATTGCATATTAGCGCATGCGCCTTCATGTAATCCCTGTAGAGTTGCGTCTGCGGATCCTCTAGTATCACCTTGGGTATCAATGTTGTTTTGGGTTTGCACGAGTTGTTCCCTTCTGCCTGGTTGGTCTTTGTTGTGTCTTGTGTTTCATTCTGGGTTTCTCTGGCTTTCTCTTCCATGCATTCACTTTTTCCCTAGTTCCTTTCCTGACCTTTTTTTGGGTCAGATCCGGAGGTGCCTGCCATTGGTGCCTTGAAAAATATGCCCCTTGGCCCTTTCCCTTTGTCTATCACTACCTGTTTGTATGAGGGGGTACCCTTACCCCCCCCCCCCCCCCCCCC
>ML778167.1:88807-105871 GCA_009831015.1 Picea engelmannii | reverse complement strand
TCATGCTATCCTCTGTGATGGTCGCACCTGTTGAGAACCCTAGCTTGCGGTTGTTATGAAAAATTCGATCCAAATATGTTTAAAAAAGGTATCTCCTTAAAATAACATGTCAAATAAAACTTTTTTATGGACATAATTGAACAAAAAAGGTCAAAAATTTATTAAAAAAAATATCATTTTCTTTCATATTTTTATACATTTCAAGTAAAAAATGACAACATTTAATAATTTTTTTCAATGTATAATGATTCACATACAAAAGAAAAGCAATAAAAATATTCATCACAAAACAACAATAGATACATCTTTATTCTTGTTTTAAAATTTGAAAGTCAAAACATTACCGTTATAGCTCATCAAAAATTTGCAAAATTGAGCATCGTCTTCAAAGGCATTTTAAAACTAATCAACAATATCATATTTTGCAAATTCATCATTCTCAACAGACACATTATCATCTTATTCAACATCATTTTTTGTACTTCCATTGTGTCATTTTGTTCTTCCATTAGTTCTTTGATATCTGCAAGTTCTCCAAAATTATCATTTCCAATCATTCCTCCTAATGGTACTTGAGGTTCCTTTGACAATATTTCCACCTTTGATTCACTAAAATATCCTTTCCTCAAGCCAACTTCTTGCATTTCATTTGGAAGATATGGAATAGCATTAATTCTTTGTTAAATAAAGTTGCACTGCATTGGGTCACTTTCAATGGCTATGCAATTCCTTCCTTTCTGTAGGCAACATGCTAATGTTGTACCTAATCACCAAATACAAAATAAATAATGAATTTATATACTGTAAAAATACATAAATTAAAAATAATATAAGATTGAAGTATGATTTCATAAATATTATATCATAATTCTTACCTAAACCCGAGAACAAATCCAAAACCCAATCTCCTTCATTTGAACATGTATCTATAAGATAATTAATTAATGCTTGTGATTTTTGATAAATGTTAACCATCTCTCCTTTCAAATATTTTTCCTCATATGTTAGCTTTCTAACAACAACATTGTATACCAATACATTAGTAGGAGTCTCTCCATCCTTTGCATTGACAATAATAGAATTATAAGAATCATCTTTTGTCTAGGCTACAAGATGTATACTCTCAAAATCGTGTTTAAATGATTCTCTATTGGATCTCTGAATATTAGACTTGTGCATGTAACATAAATAAGTGCAGATTCAATTAACTTTTGAATTAATAAAATTGTTTTCTAATCTTAATTGCTAAACATACACTTTCAATATCTTACCAAATAAGCTGCATCCTTGTCTTTTCTTTCCCCTTGAAACTTGATTGTACTAATCTTTTTTGTGTGTCTGCATGAAATACTAGAAATCTCCAAAATGGTGATGTTGTAACTTCCGTAAATCCCATAACCACTTTATTTAAATCTTGGTAAGTATAAGGCTTAGTGTCATATCCAATGTTTTGGATATTAAAACCATGAGGGATATCCACGATAACTAGGGAGTATTCTTTTTTAGGAACAATATTTGCAAGTTGTTCACAATCACCTAATATCACTTTATATCGAACAATGTCAAGTCCATTCCAAATGTAGTGATAAAGGGTGTCATCAAGTTGAACATTTTGAACACGTCTCCTTCTTTCTCTTTCAAACTTGGATTTTTGAATAAAACTTTTGAAAATTTCAGCTACTCCATCTGCATTCTTCTTTGGCATATTTAATGAAACAAACAAACATACAGTTATATATCTATAACTATTAAAATAGAAATAAATTAACTTACAAATGAATAATATGAATGTAATAAATCAACATACATTTTTGAATGCAACAAAAAATTGTTTCAATACTGATGAAGAGCTTGAATATGGATAGTTGAGTTTAACATCATCCCAACTTTCTTCATTCAACATATTGACCATTTCCTCTTGTATTCTCATATACACCTTGTGACTAAATAAAACAAAAATAATGTTAAACTGATATGTTAAACTGAAAAAATAATTTTTTTGTCCTAACATAAATAAAAATAACTCAACAAACTTAATTTTTAAATTCATCACACATTTCTTCCATTGACAATTCTCCCAACCTAACACGTGATAATATAGTTATGATAATTTTATCATCCTTCACTCCTTGTATTGATCTCCAAGGTGTTATATTCATCTCATCTAGAAGATTTTTTATGTGAGGACTTGTCTTACTTGTGCCACATATCAATGGTTTAGCCTTATTAACTCTCTGATTTTTTGTACTAATATTTTCCCATAGAGTGAAGATCTCATCTATCAAATCACATACCTATTCAGTTCTAAATCCCAATTGAAAATAGATATCCACATCTCTAAATATATCACTTCATTTGCAATTTTTTTCTTTTGTATTTTCATCATCAAGTGGAAATCTTATTTCCATACAACATTGCTTCTAAAACTTGACATCAACTTTTGATCTCTCCCCACAACATATTTCAGAAAATTCATTATAGATAAATCTCACCCTTTGAATGAAAATCATAGACATTTTGTACTCATTGTCTGTGTTATGATCCCATGCCAATAAATTTTCTTTTGAATTTGTTAAATTGGCATAAATTATGCATTTGATTGTATCAAAAAGAGGATTATTCGGATATTCTTGCATCAATTCTCTTCTAGCCTCTGCATAATAATTTCCTCCAATCACATAATATTTGTAGTCAAAACATTTTGATCTATCAAAGTCTTCCCTCGTAAGAACTTCCATTGGGTCAACAAGAACTAGGTAGTCAACCACATGTGCATATGGATTGTACCTAATCAATGCTTTCAAATTGTGAATATGCAAGTGATGTGGTTTTCTAATTTGTTATTTTTCTTGCCCGTCTGTGGGTTTATAAAGTTGTTTCACATTCAACTGAAAAGTGTGGCCATCATCAACTAAGTTCGTTGTCCTCATTCTATTTCGAATGACATTTTCTGTTGTTTTCATAATACCATCCTCTAGATCAGCACCTAGTGTTATTATTTCTCGGCTACCTTTATGACTTTCACTATAATACTCTAAGCTAATGATGGCTTCTTGAACATTATCAACATTTTTTTTCTTCCTCTTATGATTTAAATGTGTTTCATCTAAATCAATGATTTCTTCATAATCAATAGGAATAGACTCATAATCAACCATTGTTCTTTTGCGTTTATCTTGTTTATTCTTTTTGCGAGAAGGAGTGATAACCTCATTGGGATCAATCTCAACAAAATATTCATTTGAAGTTTCCTCATTTTCAAATGTAACCCTTTTAGGATTTTTAGAATGAGGATTTTTCTTTCTTCTTTCATGTTCTTCTCTATCTACTCTTGCAAGTTCAACCTCCATTACTTTTTGTTTCTTTTTCCTTCCTTGTTGTGTCTTTTCAATATGAAAAGCATTGATGACATTCATGATATTATTCTCTGTAGAGTAAATCCTCACTAACATATGTGAAAGTCGTTCAACAAAATCCTATAAAAATAAAATATAACATTTTCATGTTAAATAAAATTAAAACATTACCATGATACTAAAAAAAAAAATGAAACAAAAATAAAAATAAAAAACTTACATTGTCTTTCTCAATGTCATCAATGATGGATGCACATAATTCTGAAAAACATTCATTCTTGTTATAATTGCTCAATTTGAAACAATATCTAAACTTGATATAAGTTTTTCCTTGTTTGACAAGTGCATAAACAATATTTGTGGTTGGCACCAAACATATATCTCGTAACAAGACAAGTGCCTAATAATTTCCTTGCACATGTTCTAATCGGCACAATACAAATATATATGATCTCCATTATTACCTTGTCTTTAACAAACCAAGAATATTCCAGTTTTTTTTCACCTTCCACAAATTTCCACTCTCTAACATTCTTGATTGCCCTTGATAGCTAATGTGTTATGCTATCATTTTGATGCCTAACATTCATGGAGGTTCCAGTTGCAATTTTGGATGCCATTATTACAGGTTGTGATCCAGATATATTCATAGATAATTTATTTTCTACCATTTTCCTATAAGATAAAAAAAATAAAATTATGTCTTTTACATTATAATAAACTAAAAAAAAAACATTGAATATAAGAACTAATTTAAAAAAAATCTAAAAAATTTTGACCCATATTTAATTGTTTTTTACCCATGGAATTATTTGGCTTATGCCAGGACCATGCCTTGGTAGTGGGGGGATGACTAAGGCATGGTCCCATGGGACTGTGCCTTATCTGCGTGCACGCGTGCGCCGGGGGGGGGCTTGGGGAGATGTCACCCCTGCCCCCACGACCAAGCCTCAGACATTGCCTAGTAACCACCATGGGCTAAAACCAAAAAAAATTAAGTAAAAAACAATAAAAAAGCTAATTGTTTTTTACAAAACTATACCTAAATTTGAATTTGAATTTTCAGAAAATCTTAAGGATTTTGTTATTTTTTTTTAAAAAGTCTCAATTTTTTTAAAAAGCTAGGTTTTTTTTAGAAAAAAATAGAAAACATCTTAAAAAATTTAAGGTTTTTAAATTTTCGCATGAAACTTTTTTATGTGATTTAAAGGTAATCTTATAATTGTTGTTTTGGTAAATGGAAAGAATTTAAAAAATAACTAACCTCTGAAATGTTGGATTCTCCTCTGATGTCTTCTCGATGTTTCTCCATTGTAGCTTGCTCCAAATACTTTAACGAATATTGCCCAAGATATCACACAATGTAAAAAGATAAAACAAGACTGTGTATATATAACACAAATGATATAATTTGTTGTTAGTATAACAAATCTGGGATAAATAAAAATTAGGTATATAGTCTACATATATACCTAAAATTATATGGATCATCACTATGTTTAATGAATGTGAGATAAATAAATAAACATGAGAAATATTGTATTTAACATGTAAATAACGAAATAAAAGAGCAAAACTTGTTTTTAATTATTAGGGGAAAATAATAAAGCGAAAAAATTGGGGGGAAATTTTGGAGGGAAAAATTTGAGGGAGAAATTTTGGAGGGAAAATTTTGGGGGGGAAATTTTAGAGGGAATTTGTTTTTGAGGGAGGGGGGGATTTAGAGGGAAAAGATCATTATACAAGTTATAAGAATGTCATTGGGAGGGTAATCATTTGTATCATTCTATGTTCTTAGAGAGAAGGGATGGCTTCATCTGGTAAAGAAGATTTTATTTCTGAGACATCAACAAATTGTTCACATACCTCTTTTGTTGGGACTAGGAAATGCGATAGGAATGCTTGTAATGCAAATGAGGCATCATATTTTTAGTTAGTCAGAATTTTGATCATAGTGCAAGGAATTGTATTCAACATGTTCCTCATTAAAGTCCTAAATCAGAGGACTTTGAAGGCACCGATGATGAAGAGGAGGAACATGATGGTGATAAATCTATTCAGCAGTTTAATAGTAATGAAAATAATCAAAATGTAGGTCAAAGTGGAGACTATGATCAACGTTTAAATGATTGGGATGAAAATTTTCCTCCAAGTGAGGAGTTTCAAGGTACCGATGAATATTTCCAAGGCACCAATGAATATGATGGAGAATTTCCCTCAAGTGGAAATTTTAAAAGTAGTGAAGATGATTATGACAATGATGGACACTCTTTCCTAAGTGGGGAATTTAAAGACAACAATGTTGGTGATGATGAATTTCCTCCAAGTGAGGATTTTAAAGGTATTGATGAAGATTTTCCTCCAAGTGAGGATTTTAAAGGTATTGTTGAAGATTTTCCTCCAAGTGAGGATTTCCAAGGCATGAATGAGGATGATCAAGAATTCCCACCAAGTGGGGATTTTAAAAGTAATGATGATGATTATGGCAATGTTGGACAGTCTTTCCCGAATGAGGAATTTAAGAGAAGCAATGTTGGTGATGAGGATTTTCAAGGTACCCATGAGGATAGTGAAGATTTTCCTCCAAGTGAAGATTTTCAAGCGAGTAATGAGGATGATGAAGAATATCTCTCAAGTGGGTGTTTTAAAAGTAGTGAAGATGATTATGCCATTGGTGGACACTCTTTCCCAAGTGATAAATTAAAAGGAAACAATGTTGATGATGTTGATTTTCCTCCAAGTGAGGATTTTCAAGGCACTAAGAAAGATGGTGAAAATTTTCACTCAAGTGGGGATTTTGAAAGAAATGAAGATGATTATGTCAATGGTGGAGACAATGTTGATGATTATTTTCCTCCAAATGATTATGTTGATGATGATGTTCTCAATCATTCAGCTGGAACAAATCAAGGTGATTGACATTCTCTAGTTCAGTCTCTTAACAATATTTTTCTTGATATTCCTTCTGGTGATAAGAAAAATCCTTCTAGTGAGGATGATGAAATAGTGGAGACATTGCAAAGAAACACTGTGTCTAGGACCAGGACTACACATTTTTATATCAATCCAAATCCTTCTAGTTATACAAGGTCTAGGAAATAATTTCTCACTAAATCAATTTCCATAAGTGAATTGATTTCAAGTGAATGTTGTCAAAATAATTGTTTGAAAAGAATGGACTACATGTATACCTTGAATAAAAGGAAGACATATTTGTCAATGAATAATAGAATGAAAAATTCATATTTGATGGGGTGCATGATATCCACCAATACAGGATATGATTATCGCATTGAGAATATTTTAATTTGCATAAAGGCTTTCAAAAAAATTCACTCAATTGGTAATCTTCATCTATCAAAAATCCAAACAAGGTTGGAAAAATATCCTTCATTTTATTCAAAGGTACATCATGGATGAGAGAGTAGGCCATTGGAAAACACTACATTATCATGGATGCATGATTTATTTTCAAACATGGAGAGTGTATGCCAGATAGAGACACAATACATATTCCAGATAATTTCTCAAGGAGGGAAATCTACAACTTGTACAAAGGATATGTTGAATGTGTTGAAGGAAATGGTAATTTTATTACATATGCATATTTTTAAAGAATATGGAAGAAATAATTCAACAATGTCTATATTTCTAAGAAGTCAAGGATGAGAATTTTTAGTATATGTGCTACTCTTAAATCAAGAAGAGATAAATTTGAAGGGGAAAAAATAGGTATGTATGTATTAATTTTTTTTTAATTGAATAGTTATCAACTATGAAAGCATATGATCAATATTTTCATTTTATGTCATGTGCAGATTCCATAGTCAAAGAACTTCAAGAACATCGAAATCAACAATCAAGTGAAAGGAAAAAGTTGTAAAAACATCAAAAGAAGTGTTATGATGCTCCAAACTAATATTTATGTATGATAATTGATGGCATGGACCAGAATAAAACACTTCTACCACATTTTGTCCGTACACCCAAAAATTTACAGGAAGAGAATTTCATTCAATTTCACTTAGTTGGTTATATGGTTTTCAATGGAAAAAAGTGTCCAAGGGCTTACTTCACAGCTCTAAATATTCATAATGATGCAAATCTTACCATCACCATAATTCATCATGTGCTCACTCACTGGTATGGAAATCTTCCTCAAGTTTTCTATCTACAGTTGGACAACACTAGTCATGAAAATAAAAATCAAATTGTGTTTGGATATCTAAGCATTCTTGTTGAAATGAGAATCTTTCAAAAGGTGAAAGTTGGTTTCCTTCTTGTTGGACACACTCATGATCATATTGATCAAATGTTCAGTCATTTTTCAGTAACATTGAAGAGGAAAAATGCTGGAAGCATACCATCATTGATTGAATGTATTAAGAAAACATACATTCCAGAGCCTATTTTTCATATATTAGAAGAAATTGTTGACATGCGAAGATTTATTTATAGATCACATCGTGAATAAAAATGTATTGAGTAGCTTAATAACATTATCTTACAACATCAATTCTGTTTCAAAAAAAATTACGGGAAAACACTTATATGGGGAAAACAGTATTCAACTACTACATAATGGGGGCCTTCATCAGGTTTAGCATTTTTTAATTTCATTCCGTATCGTCCAATATTTCCATCAAAGTTATTATTTTTACAATCAGTTGTTGAAATCCATAATGCACAGAGGCATAATAGAGATGTAGATTATTATGAATGCCTGGAAGAAATAAAAAATTCCATTAAGGATACATATGAGTACTTTGATGTTGTTGATTATGTTTGGTGGGATTCTTTTTTCAATAGTCAAAGTGACATAATTTCAAGCTCAAAAAATGAAGATACAATGTTGAAGACTCTGTTTCATTGGCCACAAAATATGCCAAATCAATCTGAAGAAACAAACATTATTGAAGTTCAACAATAATCTCAAGGTGTTATTGATTTTACACAAGCAGAAGAAAGAGAAATGTATATTGGTTCACAAAGGTCACATGCACAACGTGAAGCCATGGAAGACCTTTACAAGGGTTTAGTACAATATATTAAGGAGGGTAGCATGATCACAGTTTTAGCGACTAAAGATCCACATGGTTATCCATTATGGATTGGAAAGGTTATAAAGATTGAGAAAGAAAATGATGATGTTATTATTGAAGTGCATTGGTATGAAACAAGTACACACCCATTCAATTGTATGTACAAGCCAGATGTGGTGGTTGAGAAACATGTCAATAGAAAGAGAAAAATAAAGGGTCAAAATACAATTCGTCATCGCACTGACCTCTTAAAATTAGATGATGTTGACATACTTGTTTATAACTTCAATTTGACAAAGAGAGGAATTCTTTGCTCCAAGACAACAAAGATTATCAAGAGGTTGTTGCCACAAGAAATAAATGCAAGATGAGCATCTGTTGAACCTAGTTGTAGATATAAAAGACATTTGACATCTGAAATGTTGTTCATGCATGTAGACTCAGATGGTGCATTCATCGACAATAGAGAAGAGTTACATGGATCATCTACATCTTCATCCAATCATTCATCTGAAGACAATGCAGACTTTGATGGTATTTTAGAAACCATGAGTCAATTTGAATAAGTGTATGAAACATTTTATGTATTTTTTATCCATATGATGTTTGTATGGTAACTAGAAATGAATATTGAACTTACATATGATCTTACATGAAGTTATGAATCTTTTTTTATGTTTTGTGAATTACATGTTTTGATTATGGATAATATAATAAAATTTCTTATCTCATATGTTTTGAATATGGACAATATAACAATATTTTTAAGAAATAATTTATGTTTCATTCAATGTAACTTGTATTTACTTTTTTTATTATTAAAAGTAAAAAAAATATTAAAAGGTGATGTTGAATTTTTAAAGTATATTGTGATATTTCATGGCATTATGTATTAGCTTGTTCTTTGAGTGATAATAAGATTTTAAAAGTAAACATTTAAGGGTTGATTTTATGATTTTGTTTATAGTGATGATGAGGTCTTTTACCACTTTATAAAAATGTGTCATTTTCATACCCCAATTTTAGAATGGGTGGTACCGGTAGCAGTACTTTTCAATTTGATGGTTGATTTTGAGATTTTGGTTTTAATGGTACCAAGTGCTAAAAACAGGATTTCAAATTATCTAAAATAGTAACGTTTTGAAAAAAAAAATCAAAAACATATTTTTTTTAGGTGTTGATTTTAAGGTTTTTTTGAGCTATTGTCTGAGTTTTGAAGGCGATGATTGAAAAATGTTGTAATTTTGACCCCGTTTAAAAGCATGGTGCTACCGGTAGCACCACTTTTTGATTTGGGGGTTTATTTTGATGTTTTTTATGCAAAAATATAGGTTTTTTTTAGGCTAGATCAGTTCTCGTTTTGAGGTAACAGTTCTCATTAAGTCGGTAAATTTGTTAATACTACCAGAAGGATGATGGAATGCGATTGCAACTTAACTCCAAATAATATCATTTTTCATAGATTTAGTTCCCTAGGCCCGAAAAAGTATAAAATAATATCCAAGAGAACTCTTCTAGCCAATGGTGACTAGAGTATTCATTTTTCGTAAGTAGTCTACTTAGTCCGAAAAAAGGTTAAAATTACACCAAATAGACGTCCTTTCAAATCCATCTAATGAATATGAAAGAGACAAGTTCACTCGACAATATTTTCATTTTTTAGAGAGTCGAAAAGAGCTTAACTAAGACTTAGGGGGGGGTCCCATAGGTAACGGGAAGAATGCTTGTGAGTAAGAATATGGGATTTGAATGCAAAGTCATATCAGAACTATAAGGAACTCTCGGTCCTATGGAATGACTTCTGCATAGGCACCAAATAGCACAAAGGTTCTAACTAGGGAACCCATGTTTGGTAAGCCTCTACCACTTAATAACGACTCTCCTAGTAGTAGCAAGAAGGTTATGTGTCGCTAATAAATGGGTTCATACCTAGGGTGTATGGATCACGATCATAGGATGATGCAAGAGTGTAAAACAGAGTGACAACCTATACTATATGTGAATGAAATAATATACATGTCGAGGCATTAACAGGTGATATGACGTTGGAAACCACAAAAAATGTTGGACAAAACCACCAAAATCCAATTCTTTCCACTGCACTATTAGTCCATAAGGTAAATAATTAGCACAAACTATATGAAGTGGGTAAAAAAATTCTACTAATAGTAAAAATAGACCATTTTATCGTACCATTTGAGTTTTTTCACCCACATAGTGCATTTTATGCCCCCTTCAAGTTTTGGATTGCGGGAGCTATGATCAACAGAATCAACAACCATCTGGACCAAGTAAGTGCCCATCCCCTCTACTTCAATTTCAATGGTTTAAATTTCAATTTTAGGCCTCATTTTTAGTATTAGAGCGTGTAATATGGAAATTAGGGCATACGCAGGTGACAATTCATCAGGTCACGTATATGACTTCAGATATGCGGAAAAAGTGAAGCATGACTACGTATATGCAGCCCTATATGCGATTGTTACCAAGTTATCTTGTATACAAGTCCGTGAACACATTTTTGAAAGGTTCTAACTCAAAAAATGGATTCTCCTTTGCGGGATGGTGATTGAATGGAGGGAGAGGGAGTATGAAGATATAGATGCAACAGTGGGAAGGGATGCAAGTGCCCAACAAGCTTTAAAAAGATGTGGCCTTTATAAATTTTGGACTCTCAAGGGAATGAGGGCTCATGTGAGGTTACTCCAGTTGCTAGTAAACTATTTGGATATGGAGACAGAGTCCTTTAACCTCAATGGGAAACCTTATCCTACCTTATCGTCGATGATAAGGTAGTTTTTAGCCTGATGACGTATACATCATCGATCATCTCTCGACATATGCTGGGATAGATTCAAGGTTTGAAGATAAATTAGAATGTCTCCATACCATGGGTCCAAAGATGAGATAAGGAAAATGTGTTCATCCATGAACAAATCATCATGAGAAATTTCCTCATCTAGTCGAGGTAAGTCTAATATCAACTCAGCAAAAACTAGTGATTTCTTAGACTTCACCAAAGCGAAATCGAGATCAAACTCTTTCAAAATAAAAATCCACTTATTGTATTTCCCCCCTAAGATATTCCTGGTGAGGACATATTCAAATGGATTGATATCTACAACTATGGTAGTTTTGCAAAGTAATATATAATGTCGTAATATTTGAACTGCATGTACGACAACCAAGGCTAGTTTCTCTATGTGAGAGTATTTAAGTTCAAGACTGACTAGGTTTCAACTAAGATAATAGACAATGTGCTCATGGAAATCATCATCCTCCTGAACCAGAACCATACAAACCGTCCTTTTGGATGCAACGATATAAATAAAATAGTCTCTATTATAGTCTAGAGGCTTCAACAGAGGTGTTGATACCAAATATTTCTTAAGAGCATCAAAATATTCTTGGTCCTGCTCATCCCATATAAATGAAGTATCCTTCTTCAAAAGATGCATGAAACCCTTAGTTAAATTGGCATAGTTCACTATGAACCGACGCAGGAAATTATCCTTCTTCTATAAACCTTGAAGTTATCAAATGTTGCATGGGGGAGGCAATCAAAGTATTGCCTCAACCTTCATAGGATCTACCATGATCCCATGCTCAAACACTAAAAATCCTAAAAGACTGCTAGACCTAACGCAGAAGATGCACTTGTGAGGGTTCAATCGAATGTGATAGTAGCAACATCTCTCAAATACTAATCAAAGGTGAGTGGACTGATCTTCTCTCTTGTGAGAGTGAATAGCAAGATCATCTAGGTAAGCTTCAAAAATATGCTTGAGATCGTGAAAATCAAAGGTCATGGAACATTGGAAGGTTGATACGAAAGTTTTAAGGATGAGAGGCATTTTTCGGTATGAAAAAGTACCCCAAGGACAAATAAACATCATCTTATGTTGATCCTTGGGTTTGATTTGAATTTTAATATACCCTGAAAATTCTTCCATAAAATAAAATACTTCGCTTCTCGCGCACTCATCAAGAATCTAGTCAATGAAAGGAGTTGAGAAGTTATCTTTAGAACAAGCCTTGTTTAGGTCTCGAAAATACATACATACACGGATGGTTCCTTGTTTTTTATTCACGGAATGGGGTTGGACACCCATTCAGTGAAGGGAACCATGTAGATGAAACCATCATTAAGTAGCTTCTCTACCTCTGCCTTAATAGAAGGGCCCTTCCTAGGATTAATATCTCTAATATGTTGTCGAACATTTCTAGAATCTGGATATGTCTTAATATCATGTTCTACAATTCTAGGGTTGATCCCTCACATCTCTTCATATGACCAAGAAAATACATCAAAAAAATATTTGAAGAGATATGTGTAGATCTGAATTTCTAACAATCCACACCGATATATATGTTCTCAATTTTTCCAGGAACTCGAGACATATCGATCGTGACAATAGGAGAAATATTCACCATGTTTCCTTTGGCATCAATACCATGTGTATCTAATGGAACCATAGTGTGATTGACCATCTCACTCAAGATAGATTTAAAGTCATCTTGTTTGATCTTAACAAGATCTGGGAGGAAATAGGAGTGATGATGTATATCGTCCCAAGGCCTATCAAGATCATACATGGCCTCTAGGGTGGCTTCATCCGAGGGTAAAGTATTGTCAAGGCAATCAGGTGAACAAGAAGATTGGACAACCCATATGAGATTTAGAACATGATCCACCTCGTCCATCCGTGAGGAGAAAATATCTGGGTTAACATTAGTGTCAAGAATAAACTGATATGAAACTTCTACCACTATCAGTGGAATTACCATCCCAATGTGCAATTGACCTTCGTACGACATACTCAGGGAAGGTAGGGTCCAAGGGTTATTGAAATATGAAGTACAGAAATGAACGAACCTCATTGATGAAGAAGACTCACTAGAAATGGCATGAATGTGGTGAATTGGTATCACAAAATCGAAGCTACCCATGAGAGAGGAAAACATTCTGACACCAACATCCTCAGTTTCTTGCTAAGAATTGTCAATCATAGGGACAGAAGGTCCAACTGATGCATTAGGCCTAGCATGTGAAAAGGACAATTGATCAATTTTCACTATTTTCCCTTCGTGAGGAAAACATAAAGTGCGGAAAACAGATGACATGACTGCTTTAATGGCATAATTCCAATTACACCCTAGTAGTAAATTATATTCAAGGGGTACATCAACCACCTTGACATCAACCTACACTATCTTTCCACCTAACTGGACTGCAAAAGCAGGAAGAATTCCACGGGGTCGGAATGAATGCCCATCAAAAGCGATCAACATAGTCATAGATTGGGATAGAGTCAGAGAGCCAATGGATTTCCAACAGGTTAGGGACATCATGCACGTCACAACACCTTCATCAATTACAATGCATTTGATGGTAATTTTCATGTACTCCACATGGATTTGAAAGGCCATGTGGTAGGTAAGCGAGGCCTAAAATCTGTGACGTCAAACTTAATAACCTTCGAGCTACATGGGTCTAGAGCTCCTAAATCAGATAACAAGGCGTTCCTCTATGAAGGAAATGTCTGGAGTACCTCCAAAGCCGACATCGCACAAGGGTTTTGACCCATATATTAGACAATTGAATAGTTTTGGGCAACTCAGGCATTAGGATTGTGGACAAAGTGCTTTAGTACTCCTTTCAAAATGCAAGGTGAAGGTTTCGGCTTTTCGATCTGCAAGGTTGTTTCCAAAAATGGAGGAGACTCTGGACCTACAACAGTCTCTGAAGAACCGTAATCATGAGATCGAGTGGCTACATCAATATGAGACTTGACCATATTGACACATAGATAGCCACCTTCATGTGCCGAGGGGTTTTGACTCCCGCTCAACGCATTTCTGGTGTTGGAGATCCCCAAGGTCATGTGCTGATTATGCGGAAATAGATTTGTCAGCACAGCAGGAAGTTGTGATAAGAGCCTCGAGGCTTCCTTGATTTTTGGGCATAGGTGGGTAAGGTGATCATATTTACAAAGTTTACAAGGGAACTTCGCCTTCCCTTTTTCTTTCTTTCCCTCATTATTATTCGATCTATCATTGTTAGTGTCATCCTTGGATTTGTTATTATTTTTCCACCCTTACAATTATTACCTCGTCCTTTCCTTCTATTTCCTCCTGGTTGTTAGTTACCATTTGGGCTAGCCAACGACTGTACATAATGCACATCTGCCGACTGAGTGGGAGTGGAGGACAAAGTCGAATATTTTCCTACTACAGGCTAGCTTAGAGACAAATCTTTTAACTGGTTCGTCACCACATCTGTAGACTTAGCATTTGCAAAGCCTATGATACCATCATCATGAGACCCAGGATTTTGTATAGGATCATAGTTTGACCATGGTGTGTCAGGAATAATTTCATACAACATCCTAGATTGAGCATATATGAGTTCCAATTGTTGGGCTTTGAAATAGCTTTTTCCTTAAATGTTACTCTGGATGTAGAGACATCCATGAAAATATAAGGAAATAAGGACTTAAGGAACCACTCCAACATAAACTATGGAGGAATGTAGGCTTTGATCAACCACTTCCGTCTGTTCTACTCTTGGATATGGTCTGAGATATGTGTTGCTTTATCTTGGTGAAGGGCTGACAAAAGTTCTATGTCAACACCATAATGAATCGACAACTAGAAGTGGTTGAACAAGACCAAAACCATCTGATTAAAGTTTTTGTACATTCCCCTCGGTAGCTCAATGTACCATTTCGCAATGACCCCCATGAGGGTGCATTGAAATGGCCTCAAACGAATAGAATCGTCATTCAGGGAGTTAGACGAGCACCAAAGATGAAAAATAATGACATGATTACCCATATTTTCGCTAATCTTGCCCTCGAATTTTGGAATGTCTGAAGGAATCTTGGTGGGGACGGGGAGCCATAATTGATAGTGACCCACAGGGTCATTCATTAATTTTGAAAAATCTAGAAGATTAAGCGTGGCCAGAAAAGGGAGGCGGGGTTGCGGCGTCTAATCCCATGCTCCCGGGAAAGATTGGGACGGAGGGATTGCAGGCCATCCAGGGTTCTGGTATATGACATGGCCCTGTCTGGTAGGATAATATCCTCCTCCAAAATGATTCATAAAAAGTTGTATGGGAACCATAACCACGAAAATGACATAATGAGGGTTATATACGTTTCCCCCAACCGAAGGGGCTCCGGGCTAGGGGTTTCCCATTGATCTAAAATTGAAGAAGACTTGAAAAACTTGAAAATTATTGCAAGTGAATGTTATGTGTTTAAAGCAAAAGGATCAGTTTGCAACACATAAATTAAAAGGATTACTTATGCAAATTACACATAGACAACAGCATAATCATTTAACATAAGCACATAAACACATCAATTTGATAAAGGAGTTCACCCCTCTTATGGGCTACATCTCCTGGTCCAACTTCCAATGGTTTATTGTTATTAATTGCTCAAAGTGCTCAAAAACATGTGTTACAATGCTCAAACTGACAAACCGACTACTCCAATGGCTTCCTAGCGTCCCAAAACCCCTGTCTGGGCTCTTTCGGCACCTGAATCGGTCGAAAAATGAAGAAGTTAGGCCTCCTGGAAGTCTCCCTCTTCAAGCTTGTTGTCTCTGGTTCTACAATTCGCACCCCTCTGAAATGAACCTTGCTCACACGCTCATTTAAGCCCAAAAACCCAGCACCGGGCCCAACCACGCCAACGGTGCAAACCGTAGAATGGTTAAGGTCACACCAGCCCTTAACCGCCTCGGCACCTGGGCATATGGCCATGTGAGCTCGTGCTTGGATAAAAGGTGGTTTAACCGTTTGAAAACCGTGTAAATCGACTCCCGCGCGCACATACAAAGGTTATATGTTAAAACTGGGGTTAAATGTTTATAACCCATGTGCAATTCGTTAACATCGCCCCATATACTATATGGTCACATAGTTTACAATGGAACCACGGGTCGGGGCTAGGCCCCGACCCACCCCCCCTTTCCACTTAATACAACACACGTATTTAAATATATGCGCGTTGACATTCATTACAAGGAACATCGGGCGGAAAGTTGGTTAGTGGAGTTTGCAAAGGCACTATGTGGAGGAGAGGTCCGGAGGTCGAACCCCGCGGCCTCCAACATTTTATACATACAACTCCTTAGCCAACCAGTGAGTGACACGTGGCGCCCTTGGATTGGGCCACGTGTCCTCCTATTATTGGCCACCCAAGGACACGTGTCAACACCCAACTCGCCAACAATCAACCAATCAACATCTGCCACATCACCATCGTACGGTCTGTACGGCACTGCCACGTCAGACCGTACAGACTGTATGGACATGTACAGTCAGCATCAAACTTTTTGCCTGTCTGGCTTGACGAACAGATCACGATATCTTCTCCATACAAACTCTGTTTGAGAAAGTAAATATACCGCCGGAATTAGGAAGACGAGACGGACGCAATGGCACTATTTTCGTCACATTCCGAGCACTTTGAAAATTGAGCAAAATTTGATCCCCTGATCACACCTCCACATTGGGAAGCTTTTGGACCTCCAAAAGACTATCTCAGTCTATGTGAAGATGAGGGTATAGTTCCCTCACCCTTCCAACCTCAATCCACTTGGCCTTTCTTGGATTCATCCCTTTAAGACCAACTCACAAATACTCCACATTT
>ML778167.1:49949-74682 GCA_009831015.1 Picea engelmannii | reverse complement strand
ACAGTTTTATGGCTCAGATTATTTCTTGAGCAGTGGGGCGAATTGAAGAGAAGGAGGGCGTTTTTGAGATCCAGATCTAGTCCGTTTGGAGGGGTTACACTTCAGATCTGACCCTGATACTTTACCTAGTGACTTGCAGTGTCTCGATCTATATTTTTGGAGAGTTTCAGAGCATTTGGAGGCCTCCTTCAGCAGGGCCGAATTATCTAGGGTTTCGGTCATCCAGTGGGGCGCACCATTCAGTGGGGGATTTCAGATCTACAAAGATTGAGAGGGATCTTAGAGATTCAGTCACCTGGGTTGTTCTTACCATCACCCGATCTATCAGTTGGCATATTTATTAGGGTGATTAGACACTTTTGGCAGCAGGGCCGAATTATCTAGGGTTTCAGTCATCTAGTGGGGTGCACCATTCAGTGGGGGATTTCAGATCTACAGAGATTGAGAGGGATATTGAAGATTCGGTCACCTGGGTTGTTCTTACCATCACCCGATCTATCAGTTGGCATATTTATTAGGGTGATTGGACACTTTTGGCAGCAGGGCCGAGTTATTGAGGGTTTCAGCCTTCTATTGGAGCGTGGCATTCTTCAGCTGGAGAGTTTGGCATTCAGATCTGCTTGTATTGATCTTCATTTCTCATTCATCCTTTGGAGGCATCTTTTGTATTAGAGGGAGCATTTTGTAGCAGCGCTTATCTATTGTCTATCTTCTTGGCCATCTGTTGAGCATTCCAGATCGACATCTTCATTGTGGCAGGTTTCTCTATTTTATGAATAAAGAAGAATTGAGATGTTTTGGCTTGTCTATCTTATTGCATATGGTTGAGGTATGTTCCATGGTTATCTCTTTCTGTTATTTGTTGCATACACACATATAAACACATCTAAAAGGTAGATCAGCAAAGTGTTTGACAAAATACCTCACTCAGAAAAAGTTTTGAAAAGACACCAAAACAGTGATGATCCTTGCATAATGGCTTGGGATCATTACAGACAACCAATGAAAAATATGATAAGAAATAATATCGCCCAAAAATTCAACAATAATAAGGCTTCATATCACTCTGTAAGCACTTAACAGTCATGATAGAGACCCAAGAAGACTCAAAAACCAACCAAACTTACCCAACAAACACCAAACTTAGCCAACAAGACTAAAGAGCTGATGTACGTGATTGTTTGAGAAAAACTTGCATATGTACACACCCTAAAGGAGGACAACTCGTGTATGTATGCGTTTGTCAAGGGAAAAACCATGTATACCCAGTAAAAAACTGCTAGGGCAAGGGTTAAGCCAAGAAACTCATATGCAAAGTAAAAAAAGGTTGTCAAGCAATCAAGCGACAAGGAAACCCAGGATAACAAAGAGAAAATCAAGGACACAAACACTCCAAACCCCAAAAAAGAATATCAATCCCCAGTATGGTCACCATTTCTATTACGAGGAAATCTCTCTATGGAATGGGGTAAACCACAACATACAGAATGATAAAAAAATGTCAACTCTAATCCCAAGTATGTTATATAAATGAAATGCTAACAAGACAAGGCCAAGAGCCTACCTCGTCCAAACATTTGATGAAGACCATAGTTGAGCATGCAACTCAAAGCTTTATACCTGCAACTTGTCCTCAACAACCAAGATACACAAGCATATGGTGATAATATAGAATGTTAGCATATAGATTAGCATAATCCATTAACATACATGATAAATACGTCCATGGAATAATAATTCTAATATTTGCAAGATATCAATTGGACAAGAAAATAGAATTTTTATTAAAATAATCAGCAAAAGTATATAGGTGAGAAACTTCTATAACAACACATATCGGAACCCATAAACTAAGTCCCTCCAGTTGGGCCTCCACCACTTCAATACTTTACCAAAGGCAAGCTCATATAAAGGATCCAATGAGGTTCTCCATAAAAAAGAAGGAAGAGCTTGGGGGTTGAACAAAGAGTTCATACTTTCAAGGACAAAGGGATGCAAACTCAATATGAAGTGAAATTTCTCCAGAGTGTCTTTGTTGTCAAAGTTGAATTGTTGAATCTCTTTCAAGGCTTTGATATGGCTCAATTTATAGCCTTCAAATGGAACTGAAGGGAAGATTCAGAGAATTTACAGTATATGGAAGGTCAAATATCATGGATCTCATGACATGGCATGGAAACCTCACATAATTTTTAATTTTGAGCACCAAACCCGATGTACGCGGGATGTAGTGGAGAAACCTACCTATATGCTTGTTGTCTAACTGATAGGGCACGTATAAGTGGGAAAATGTGTTTTTTTGGATGTGGAAGGTACAAAAGGGGACTTCAAGTCTACATAGGGAAATGGAAAGGCCATCCAAGAAAGTTGCATGGGGTGAGGAAAAAATTGTTGTAACATTGCTCATCCTTGATGAATGTAACATATTTCAGCAGCTCTAAGAATCTTCTTTCATACTCATCTATTTTCATACTCACAAGCTTGAGTTCGAAGAACTCCTTCATTTTCTTGTCATAGTAACTCTTGGTTAAGTATTTATTTTGGAAATACTTCTTGAACTCCCTCCAAGTAACTTTATTCTCATCAATGTGTTGCACTTGCAAGAATTGATCCCACCACATGGATGCTTTTCATTTTAGTTGATAGATGGTGATTCTCCCTTCTTCCTGTGAAAAATAATTATGAAGCTAGAAGTACTTCCTCATACCAAGAAACCAGGTCTCTGCATCTTCATCCTTATTATGCTCATCGTCAAGGTAGGAGGTTGGATATTATTCATTTCTCTCGATAGCTCATCCACCCCAGTCCTTCTCTTATTCCTTTTGACATGGGATGGAATTGAGCTACTACGCACTTTCCTGAATGAATTCTTTGGAAAGTGAGGTTGATGCCTATCAACACTTCTTTCTTCTCTTCTTATCTCATCATGATACCTGCGACTTCTTGACCTACTTGTCTCTGTCTCCTTATCCATTTTCTTTTTTGTTTTGTACAAGATTTGCATCAATTTGACATTGAAGTCATCTTGTTACTCCTTCACTTTCATAAACATTTCATTATCAACTTTATATATTTGGACATATTTTTGCAATCCCTTAATGGTTTCTTCCAAGTTTATGCACTCCTCCTTGGATTTCTTACAATCAGCATCCAAACTGATATACAAATGCCCAAATTCATCATCAGGGTTGTAAGTCCTCTGTGCATCTTCCATGTTTTTGACCTTCTGCACTGATTTTGTCCTGCTCTAATTGTTGGTAATTCTGCAAAATGTGTAGGCAACAAGATGTGTTAGAAGAATTCATGAGACCACTTCATGAAGCTCTGAACCATCTTGTCAGAATCCTTTCTTATGAAGTCCATGCACACACTGGTATTCAACACACACCAATGCGTGATGTCAAAATTTAACATGCACGCTGCATATCAGTATTACACATGCACCACAATTTCCTCCGCGCAACCCAAAATTTTATTGTGCACACCCATGCACCATTGTTTATTGCGCAGTTCCAGTGCCATGCCCCACAATATCAAACATTTAGTGCACACCTCTATGCATTCTTATTTTATGCGCACCATGGTAATGTTGTAGTTCCAAATTCGATCACTTACATGTACAAATATTTCTTTAAGTAAGTACTCGACCCATGTAGACTCAGTGTTGAAACCAGATATCTAATGATTCTTGTTAGCCTCTATCCCATACAAGTCTAGTGTTGAACCAATTTGTCTGATACCAATCTGTAATGTACCCATCCACCTAGGTTGGGCCATGCCACACCATCCCAACTTATGTCGCTCTGATACCAATTGTTAATGTACCCAACAACCAAACTAATATGATACCACACTGTAACATCATCTAGCTTACTACTGAACAATTCTACTCCAAAATTCAGTGCATGGATTCTACTCAATAACATAGGTATGTGTAGTATTACTTGAAGTAATGCACACAACCCCAAGTTGAGTCATGCCACACCAACTTTCTTATTTTGCACAACTTAAAACCAACGAAAGTAACACAATACAACTGCGCACACAAGCATTCTGAATACACAACACTTCTATGCACATAATCCATACAAAACATATGCTCATTACTGCGTGCACAACCATTTTGGCATCACACACCAATTATGATTTTCCTTGTGCATCAGGTCCACTTACTCATGCGCATAAAAAAACTCCATCCTCTTGTGCACACATACTACTTCTCTGTGCGCACAACCATTCTAACTCCTCTACAAAGACTCATGACCATTAACACAAGGATAAATTAACAGGAAAAATAACAATAATTGTCATACTCATGCACAACTCTAGTAATGAATATCCACACCACACTTACATGTGCAAGCAACATTATACATAATAAAAACAATTACTTATATGCAACAACATACAATAATTAAACCCATATCAAACATAGATAATTAAGCACACACTAAATGAGACAAGAATATAAATACACTTATCTTTTATGAAATTCACCAACTGCGTGCATAACTCAAACATTCCGCCAAACCATAGAATTTGTTTCTCATAATCTTTCAGTAAAAGGACACCCCCAAGCTGGGGCTTAAATCCACCAGAAAAAAAGGGTTCCTAATGCCAAGATAATGCCTGATACTCAACAAAAATGCTCGGTCCAAGGTGCCAATATTGCAACCAACCTACAGTCTCTCATTCCCTATGCACATGTTACACCGAAGGAAGTGTGCCCCTTCTCTGCTCAACAGTCCCTCAGCTGCCCCAATTCCCTTCCAGGGTTCCAGTAATAGGTTGGACAAGAAGTCTTAGAGCCTTGAATCGAATGTCCAGTGCACTAGGGAACAATTCCCAACAAAACTCTCACCTGGAGAGAATGCTCATGGGCTTGGCAACCCACCTCTTCGACAAAAACTCTATCACCTAGATAAACTGCTCACAGGCCTAACAACCTATCTCTTCGACAACAAATATCTCACCTAGAGAGACTGTTCATGGGCCTGAAAACCCACCTCTTCGACAACGAAACTCTAGTTACAATACATAAAAAAACCCTTACAAGTTTCTCTCTGCAGATAAGGTAATAGTCAGATTTTCCAGATAGTCCGACCCCTTCTATACATGAGGAAATGAACGACCTCCCAGAATGAGTTATCCCCCCCTGAAATACACTAAGGCCAATAATGTATATTGCATGCCCTAAACTCGTCAATTGTCACCTTCAGAAATAGCTTCAATCACTTGGTGACTCGTTCCCATCCACAGGAACTTAGGATAAAATAATTTATCCATAAATTACAATTTTCTAGAAATATTAATAAACTATTCTCTAGGACTTAAGTCCCCCCACTTTCCCCTTTCTCGGTGGAACTATCTCACCATCTCTGTTCGTATGATATGTCTATGCGCAACAATGTGATATTATTGATAACTTGAGTAAGATTAAACTTTACATGGATAGGTGCACTGTCCTATTTGTATCTCGACACACCATCCTCATAACCACACAGGGTCCTCGACCTCAATACACACACACACACACATAACTCAGTCTGATGCACACTTCCGGGAATTCCCATGCACTTTCTCAAGTGTGTGCAACACTTCGAAATGTACACACTTACCCAGGTGTGTGAAACACTCTAAAATATATGCACCCTTTCTTTGATAATAGTTCTTTGTGAACTTACCCAAGTGCACACAAAACCAAAACTTGGTGTCTATGACTCACTAGCCTATATGTACATTTACATTTACAATTGGTACCAATGACCCACCAACCTATATGTACAATTACAAATGGTTTGGATTAGGGACATTACACTTGGGGACATGGACAAAGATGTGGTCTAATTAATCCATAAGAGAGGAGGGATCTAGAAAAGGGGATTTTATCTATGAGTTTGATTACCAAATCATCTTTCATTATTTTAATGTTTTGAGTGAACCTTCTATTTTGTTTTTGAACATTCCCAAAGCCAATCTTTGAATGCCTGTGAGAGGCTGGGTGTGAGGAGTCAGATCCCATAGTTATTTGGAGCATGGGGTTGAGTAAAATAAGTTTGGCAATAAGTGTGAGTCATGAAAAACAACAGAAGGAGAGGAAATTCATATGACCAAGAGGGGGTAGTTTAGACAGTCATATTTTTGCATGGGAAGCGAGAGAACAAGGAAGGAGAAGTGCACTGGATATGGAGAAAAATGGAGGGAGAATTCTTGAGAATTTGTGGAGCAGAAGACTGAAGAAGCAAGTTTCCAAGCTTGTAGAAGAACCAGGTTGGCCTGAAGAGTGAACTCCTGTGAGAGTTGCACTGGAGCAACAAGCTTGTTGTTTTTGTTTTACTAGTAGTTTTCATAGTAGTGAGTTCCCTTGAGTTCCCAGTAGTGATATTCCTAGTTTCCTATGCCAAAGAGACCTTGATAAATGAATGGGACACTTGATGGACTAAGAGTATAGAACATGTACATTCCTTGGGCTAGGCAGGTCGAGAGGAAGAGAGCTGGTGAAAATTGGGATAATTGTAGGATAATGTCATTAGGTTGTGGGATTATTTGAGCTATGAGTGGAAAGTGAGAGACACCCTATTCTATGGATTCCTAGCCCCATATTAGGGGTGACTTGCTATTCAGATCTAGAAAACAAGTCTATGGCTGGGTGGAACATCTATCCCAAGAAACTGGTTGCATAATTGGTTTAAAAAGACAAGTGTATATCTATTTTTCTGAGTTATTTTATGAGTTTAATTGTTGTGCATTTTACTATGTGTCTGAGAATGAATTATATGTTGTTGTGATGAATTTATTAGCTACATTCATGTTATTTTAGCATGTTGTAGCTGCATTTAAATAATGGTATTAGAAAATAGTTAAATCTACGTGTTTTCTAGTAGTTGGTAAGCTACAAGACATGTTAGCATATTTTTTTTAATTTTATTTTATGTGCATTTTGCAAGTAATGGCCCCCAGTCAAGCTGGGGGACATTACAGATTGGTATCAAAGATCAAGGTTCAACATCAAGCTTGTATGGGTCGAGGCCAATGCGAATTTGGAAAACAATTGTTGTTAGAGATTTTGGATTTGTGACGAATTTGGGGAAAATGGTGAAAATGGAGTGAAATCCCAAAGTATATGAGCATATTCAAGGTTAAATTGAATTAGAATAATCGAGGAAAGGATAAATGGCATAAATTTGCATGTTGCATAATTAAATTTGGTTAGGAAGGCCAGATTTCACATTATTATGGTGATTGAAGAGTTTGAATATCGACGGATAAAATCTTTTCAATACTAGAAATCGATGACCAAGATTCATTTTGAAATGATTAAGAACTTCCAAGTACAGTGACGAAAAAAATTGGGAGAAATTATAAAATTCTCGAAAATTTATAATTTTCAGGATTTTTGAAAAAAATCGTACAATGATGATGTGGATCGTAGCATGACATAGATTGGCAGGGTCCACGATGGCAGTTCCATGGTGGAAAAGGTATGGGTTTTTCTATAGATTTTTTTGAATCGATGATTGAGATCACTTTGATATCGAAAATCGACAGTCCAAATCCAATACGGGGTTGGGAAAAAATCCTAAGTCTATAGTCTTGTGGGAGAAAGGCTCATGGGAGAAAGTATCACGGGGGAAATAATTTGAGTGGGAATTACTGTGCAAGAAAAGTCCATTAGAGAAGTACTCCATGGGAAAAAGGTCAGCGAAGGTACACGATTGATATGATTATGGGCTAAGGGTCACAAACAAACCTTGATGGTGTGCAATTTGATTTCTCCGCGGGAAAAGTTCACGAAGGTTTTTCCCGATAGGATTGGAGGCCACGGGTTGTAGGAAGGTATTGACAAAATCTAACATGACATCCCATGGGGAATAGTCCATAGATATTTTTATGAAAGGCTTGTGGGTTGCAGGTTGTGGGAAAAATCATAAGGCAATGTTAAGTCATCAATTCAATGAGAAAAGTCCGCGAAGGTTGCAAGAAAACCTTAATAACATGTTGTTTGACATTCCATGGGGACAAGTACGTGAATAAGATTTTGCAAGGATTGCGGGCTAAGAGTTGTGGGAAATCCTTATAACATTTTATTTTGACTTGTAGAAGGTTTGATTGATGGTCATTGGAGGAGATTGATGAATGATGACATAGCCTAATCAAAGGATGACATGTGGACTCAACAAACATGTACCATGCCATGTCCATATTACCTAGGGTTAGGTGCAGGTCAATTTTTTAGACTATTATACCATTAAATCAATCATTTTCTACAAAAAAAATTAGTTTTTGAAGTTCATCAACTTGCAGGGGAATTTTGAGGTACTAAACAACATTTTCAGGTCGTCGAAATTAATAGAACTATGTGTACCCTTGGAACAAATAGTATTTTCTACTTGTAATGTAAGAAATCAATGAGATATTTCCAACAAGACATTCTGAGAGAAAAATAGATCTCATGGAAGAAGTGATCGATCCTAGTATTTTACAAGCAATCCATGCCACGAGGTTATTGTCATAATTACTTAAAATAACAATGGGATATTTTGTCCCATAACGAAATGAACATATGGTGGACTAATATATCCCTTGATGTGTGGCTTCCATGCACCCACCTAGGTGCTCATCATGCAAAAAATTCAAGTTAATTGAAACTAGAAACCTCTGGTCGTAGTTGGCACTTGCAATCCTGGAGTGTCTCTCCCATCCCATCTTATATAATCCATTTAGAGAACATTATAAATATCCATATGACAACATATTGTAGATTAAGTTGTTTGGGTTGTACATATAGATGTATAGTATACTTCATGGTACAAGGATTCAAGAAGATGGAGATGGTGGTAACATGAGCATTTCCATAGTGCCATTTGGATATATAGACTGCAAATTTTTTTCTCTATACATTATTGTAATCAATAAGCAATTATGTTTAGCTGCATTATTATATATTTGTTGAATTTTACTATCCTAAACAAGAATCAATTATGAGGCACAAGCCATTGCGAGTAAGTCTTAAATTTCATGGAAATACCAATGCTTTGACTTGTTTGGTTAGCCATTGATTTGTTTTCTTATCAATTTCTTCAAAGAGAAATCGTGTCTGTAATTCCAAAGAGATTTTGAGTAAGCCATTTCATAGAGATTCAATTTTCTATTGGAATGGGAGAAATGGAGTTTGCAATACCAGTTCTGAGTGAATTTGTTTCTAGTCATATTAATTGTTGGAGATTTGCAACTTCGGGTAGTCATTCTCCACAAGAAAGTACAAGAAGACCCATCTACACCATTACAGAAGCCCCGGGAAGAAGTTGAAGACCCAGGAAGAGAATTCGGCTCCACTGGAAAAACAATAATAAAATTGAAGACCCAAAAATAAGAAGTCGGCCCTAGACCGACACCTAGATCAGTATAAATATAGGACTGGTTCACTTCATTTTGAAAGGAAGATAACTCCTTCTGTAGTGTGCACAGGGCAATTGTAGTTGTAGTTTTGACACTTTCGTTATTTTTGGGTTATTGATTATCTTGGAGAGTATCCCACACTTAGAGAATCTCTTGCTTGGTTATTCTTGGTCATATTATTGAGGAGCTAGGTCTTGGTGATGCTATCCTTGGGGGGGATATTCTTTGTATGGTATTTTGGCTATTGATGGTGATATATTGGTAATATCTTGGACTAAATTCTTCTAGAAAAAGGTTGTTGGGTTTTCTCCCAAGTTTGGGTTTCCTAGGATAAACTCTTGTGTTCTTGTGTCTATTGTGCATGATTAATATTTCTAGATCTTGTTATTTCCGCTGCATTGTTATAATTGATATTTTCAGTGTATATTTATTCTATGATAATTGTTGTATGAAATTGAATCTTTTTATTAACCATAAGGAAACAACTATCAAGAGCTAAGAATCATGTAAACACCAACATGGAATCAAAGCTAGTTGAAATATTGCCACTACACAGTTACAATTGCAATTGCGAGTTGTCAGTTGCAGTTGCAGTTGCAGTTTCCAATTAAAGTTGTAGTTTCCAGTCGCTAGTTGTAGTTTCCAATTGCCAATTGTGCAAACCTTGAGATTAGAAGACAAGCTAGATGGTGGTACAAATTTCAGAGGTATGCACTTATATATGTTTTCAAGTTATATCATTTAGCAAAGTATGAGGATGTTTGCAAGGGATGTACAAGGGACCTTGTCCAAGAAATGACCCAAAGGGATCATTGGATCTAGTGCATTCATAGGAATAACGCACATTCCCTAATAATTATGACTCTAGGTTTTCATATCAGGTTTTATATTTTATATTGTTGCATCTTAAGTAAATATTGTAAACTGGGACAACAATCTTTAGAGATCTATTACTGCTAAGTACTTTTTCTATCAAATGTTTTGAATATTGTTAGTACTATGATCATTATGTAAATTCTCACTATAGTAAAGATGCACTTTTTTGCAAGATAAAATTGATCTCTTCTAAGAGATGTTCTTGGTTGTTGTCCTTGTCCCGAGAAGATTTCTATGAAGGTCACAACACTAAAAAAGTGTTTCTCTTGCCTCTTGTTCTTGTTTTTTTTTGGTCAGGTTACCATAGAGGAATGATTGGTAACAACACTAGAAAAGTGTTGTTCATGTTTCCCATTGTTTATACTTGTTCCTATTTCCTTATCATAATAGGATTGTTCTTGTCTGTAATTTTTTTTTTATTGTGCTTGTTCCCAACATGTCATAGGTGATAGCTCTTAGAGGGAGCTATAGTAATGGTTGTAGGAGGCAATTGATTAGATGGTCTCTAGTTTGAGACATGGAGCAGGCTATCCAAACATGGAGTTATATACATGATAGTATGCATCCATATATTGAAGGAAAATAAGACGAAGTTAGAACATTTCGAATAGAAGGATATTTTTTGTGGGATACAGAGTGTTCCACATGGAGATTGATAGTGAGGAGCACGTGGCTCCACCAGTGGTGAGGCAGGTGGCCCCACCAAGTACCATCTCATAAGGATCCAAATTTCAAAGGGAGTCAGCCCTCAGGATCCATTAGGGAGGAGCATCCCCCCCCAGGACAGTTCATAGGTGATTAGACTTTATAGGAAGTCAAAAAATGCAGAGGGAGTAGATGGCTCTGGAGATTGTATAGACTCAGAGGGATTCAAGATTCAGAGGGAGCATGCAGACTCAGAGTGAGCATAATATCAAAGAGAGTCAATTGGCTCAGAGGGAAATCCAATCATTCAGAGGAAGTTCCCCCCTTAGGTTCAAGTGGGAGAGAGACATCTTCCAAGACTGACATACATGTGTCATGATTTGAGGAGGCTTTGAGGAGATGTCATATATCCTGGAAGGATACACTTGTTTCAATAGATCTTGCTACAATGAAAAAGGAGGTAGCCAGTTAGGAGGAATGGGTATGGATTTTGTCTCAGTCACAGAGGGAGCAACCAATGAGGTAGACTGGACATCAAAACTAACTCCAGTGACAAAGGGAATTTCCCTCAGAGTTCGAGATGGAGGATCCTGGCTAGATGTACTCTTGGGATTAGAGGTGTGATGAGATCATATGAGTTATTCCTCATTCATGGGATACTGATGAGATTCGATATGATGGACTGCAAGTTCATGACTACACCTATGATGAGAAATATGAAGAATTTGAGTGATTCTACTTCAAATTCATATTTGGTGGACCCACAATGTACAAGGAGTTGATTGGATCCTTGATGTACCTGGTTAATTCTAGGCTAGGTATTTGCTTTGAAGTGAGCACCCTAAACCAGTATTTGGTTGAAGCTAAGGCAATTCCAATGGGTGGCAGTGAAGCATGGTACATTTGGATATGATTTTTCTTAGGTGATGAAGGTTGTAGATATATACAAATTTTGATTGAGTAGGGAGGGCAGTAGACAGATTGAGCACCTGAGGGTGTTGCTTCAGCTTGGAATCAATTATGATTTCTAGGATAAGATGTAAGAAGGCCTTTGTAGAACTCATTACAACAGAGACAGAGTATGTCACAACCAATACCGCAAGTTGTGAAGCAGTGTGGCTTCAGAAGCTTCTTGTAGGACTTCATCCGAGACATGGTACATAAGGGAGCAGTGAAGCTATAATACTTATCCATTGATGAGAATATTGCATATATCCTTCCAAAGTGGCCATGATGATTTGGATGCGGAGGATTATACATAGGATTATCCATGTTGATTTGTCTAGTGATGAGCGTTGATGTTTCAACATCGAGCAAGCATTCTCTCAGATTGGTCATTCACAGGGATATGTTAGTGCTGATATGACCAAGGGAGAATGATTCATTCACTCATGGTGCTCTGCTAGTGGTGAATGACCCATGTACATTGATAACATCGGGAAGACATTCCCCAAGATTGTTCATGCACGAGGCTATGCTAGTGATGATATGACCAAGGGGAGAATGACTCATTCACTCATGGGGATTTTCTAGTGGTGAATGGCCCAGGTATGTTGATGTTCTCCATGTTCGGGAAAACATTCTTCCTAGATTGGTCATGCACGGGGCTATGCTAGTGCTTATATGACCAAAGGAGAATGATTCACTCATCCGCGAGGCTTTGCTAGTGGTGAGTGGCCCAAATGAGCATCATGCAAACATCATCCCATATTGGTCATGAACGGGGCTATGCTAGTGTTGATATGACCAAAAGTAATGATTCATTCACTCGCGGGGCTATGCTAGTGGTGAATGGCCTAGGTGTAGTCTTTCTCCCGTCAAGGAGTGGATGGACTCGAGATATTATCACATGCATATTCTGGGATGGAATGCATGTGCAGAGATGGCACATCAACATGGCTCATGAAAACAACATTTCTATGACGATAGAAATCCAAGTATGGAGAATTCCTCCCTCATTGAGAGGGTGTGTTGGAGATTTTCAATTTCTGGCAGTCATTCTCCACAAGAAAGTACAAGAAGACCCATCTACACCATTACAGAAGCCCCAGGAAGAAGTTGAATACCCAGGAAGAGAAGTCAGCCCCATAAGAAAAATAATAATAAAATTGAAGACCCTGAAATAATAAGTCGGCCCCGGACTAACACCCATATCAGTATAAATAAAGGACTAGCTCGTTTCATTTTGACAGGTAGAAAACTCCTTATGCAGTGCACACAAGGCAGTTGTAGCTACACTTTTGGCAGTTTCACTATTTTTGGGTTACTGATTATCTTGGAGAGTGTGCCACACTTGGATAATCTCTTGCTTGGTTATTCTTGGTCATATTATTGAGGAGCTAGGTCTTGGTGATGCTATACTTGGGGAGGATGTTCTCTGTATGGTATTTTGGCTATTGATGGTGATGTACTGGTAATATCTTGGACCAAATTATTCTAGAGAAAGGTTGTTGAGTTTTCTCCCAAGTTTGTGTTTCCCGGGATAAACTCTAGTGTTCTTGTGTTGTCTTATTGTGTATACTATACATGGTTAATATTTATATATCTTGTTATTTATGTTGCATTGTTATAGTTGATATTTTCAGTGTATAGTTATTCTATGATAACTTTTGTATGAAAGTGAATCTTGTTATTAATCATAAGGAAATAACTATCAATAACTGAGAATCATATAAACACCAACATTAACTGCTATTAAAAGTTGGAAGTTGTTACAAAATAATGAAAATTTGAAGAAACAATTACATTAACCACTAAACTATGAAAAATAACTCTAATAATTCAATAAAAATAGCTCTGTAATAATTTAACTCAATAAAAATAGCTATGTAATAATTCCATATATTATAGAAATGATCCATTAAATGGGGTACTCACATTGTATATGTCAATTCAATTTTGGTTTTCAATTATCAAACCTACACTTAAAACATTAGCTTTATTGTTCTAGAACTAATGGAGTGTGTTTTTTGCTAATGAATCCTCCCCAAAATTTCTTTCTTTCCAACCCATTTTATTATAACGAGGGAAGAGGATATTGTAAACCAATGAAAGAACACATTTGATTATAACAAGGGAAGACATTTCCCACAAAGAATGAAAGCTCAGAGTAAGATGCATGCATATCTATTTGGGTGTTTGAAAAGAAGTGGACAATTATCTTGCTACTGGAACTAGTATCTTCTTTTGCAACAACCTATTACCAAATTATTTCTGAAATAAAGATTTAGTTTGATTATGTGATTCAATCGAACTAGGCCAAGTGGAAAAATATATTCTTAGAGTCTGGCCTACATATGGTGGAGTAATATATCCCTTGACTCATGGCTTCCATGCATGCATATACTTGTTCAACATGCAAATTTAAATTCAATGGGACTTGCAACCTTAGGCCGTAGCTGGCACTTTGATACTACATGATTTCAAGAAGATGGATATGGTGTAATAGTAGCATGTATTTAATGCCATTTGGATATTGTATCTCCACTGTTAATCCTATTCTCTGTCCCAAAGAACCATCTTCGCAAGACTCACTAGCTTATAGTCATGCTTCCATAATTGTAGTGCAGAAGTGACCAGTTTATCTATGATAAAGGTAGGGTTAAGGAATACCTTACTCCCCCCGTTATTATCAAAAGTTACCAATATGTCTTCGGTAAAGGTAGGGCTAAGGAAGGTTGTCAAAAGTAAGGCATATGACGAGTGATAGCAGATGCAGGAAGGCTAAGGAAGGTTGTCAGAATTAAGGCACAGGACGAGTGATTGCAGATGCATGAAGTATGACAAGGGACATCTCTTAGGGTTCTGATGTAAGGCATATGACGAGTGATAGCAGATGCAGGAAGGCTAAGGAAGGTTGTCAGAATTAAGGCACAGGACGAGTGATTGCAGATGCATGAAGTATGACAAGGGACATCTCTTAGGGTTCTGATGTAGTCAAATTTGTGTTCTTCATCTTGGATTATAGGTGTCTATAATATGGAAGGAAGCTAGAATTGGAAGCCATATGAGGTACTACACTACATCAAATATGTGTTCTGCATATTGGATTGCAGGTGTCTAAACTAAGGAAGGAAGCTAGAATTGGAAGCCATACAAAGTACTACACATTCAATAGATCAAGGTTCCTTCTAATCCCTCATTATAAAGGTATTACACTTCTGATTTTTGTACATCCCAAAAACATGAAAATCAGTCATTGTCTCATAAATATTATCTTCTCCAAATGAAAACATTCATCCACTATTTGCTGCAAACGATATTACTAATTTTTATTTAGAGCACTTACCTTCTATTTTTCCAGGACAAGGTTAGGCTAGTTGGTTCATCATTAGAGCAGGACCAATTCGCAAGAACCAATGAGTGTTGTTTCTTTGAATTGTTCATCAGTAGAGGAGCATTGTAACTATTTTGGATACAAAAGGAGTGGTGTATGCATTAGTTTAGTTGTTGAATGAAAGCTTTCTAAAAATTATGTTTATTTCTCATTAACTGCTAAAACATAGCATAGCATAGTCTCATCTACTGAAATTATAGTTTACTGAAAGGAATTCAAACCCAGCTCAACCGAGTAAAACTTGGTAGTGATTTAAATTTAATGCACATTATAGAATATATGTATCTATTTTAACCTTCCCTACTACCCCCTTTGCTTATGGTTTCGTAGATGTTGGTTCACCGAGATAGTAAATTGATGAAACAACTACCCCTATATTGTTTCTTCTTCTGTTGTTGGAGAATATGAAACTGGGCGAATAAATCTGTGACTATCACTGGTGCATTCACTAGTTCTGGTACTGGATCTTCAATTGGTTCATTGACTGGGTAAAATGATTAAAGGTAAAAAAATTCATTTGTTATCTCCGCTACATAATCTGCTATGTCTCAATCTGCATATGTTTAACATATGCAGATTCATACAACATAATTCATTCCCTCCCCATTGAAGCACATATTCATTGCCCTCCTCTTGTTATAGGTTGTATTCCCAATCAATCCTTAGGTTTGTCGTTCTTTTATGGGATGGGAATATTTCTAATATATGGCACTTGACAGTCACCAAGAAGAACATGAGTTCAACATGGCGCAACTATGGGAAGACGTTCCCAGTGATAATATCATTGTGTATGCAAGTCGCCACAACACGCATCGACTGCAACAATGGAACAAGCATTGAGTGCAACATCCCTATATCCCTGTGTCACTTAAGATAAATTTAAAAAAAAAAAAGGTTGTGTATATAGCTATTTTAAAAATTTTGCATTTTTAAATGATTTGTTAGTTCTAACAAATAGTGGAAAAACATTGAACACACCAGGGCTAATTAAGGCACATCACAACTCCAATTCCAAAAAAAAATTCAAATTATCAACTTATAAATATAACAAATGACTTGTTTTTTCAAAATTATCAAATTTTTTCAAAACATTAAGAAAAACTTTCCCACTCTTAGTGGAATCAAAAAATTCAAATTGTAAAATATAAAAAAATAATTTGCTTTTTCAAAATATCAAAATAATAAATTGTATTTTCAAAACATGAGGAAATTTTTGGAGGGGTGGAGTACTAATCGTGAGTCCATGAATGTTGACTCGGTACCGAAAACTACAGTCCTGCTTTGGCAACCATTAATAAAATTCCATGCCCATAACTTAATTAGTTAAGACATTCAATTTAAAATAAAATAAAAATCTTTAAAATAAAGAATGGAATGACTTTGACTTGTACCAAAATAAAAGGAAATTTTGAAATAGATAATTTAAAAAAAATGGATTAATATTTGATAGGAATTTATACCAAGTACAAGTATTTAGATTTGTTATTTATACTAAAATTATATTTAAGAGTTTTAGTTTTTTTTTAAATAAAGTAAGATTAAAAAGCTTTTAAAATAAATGAAATTAATAGTAAAATTGTTTTTAGTTTAAATGTTTTATAAAATGATTATTTTTCGTTTTGGGGATTTTTGTCTTAAATATGGCAAGAAATTGTTAGATCCCCATATTTGAGTGATTATTTTTGTAGAATTTTAATTCTCTAGGTTTTTCGGCATGCTGAATCTATTTATGCATTTAAAAATGGATTTTAAACAATAAAAAATAGTGATTTCCTACAGATTTATAGGATTGCAGCGAGAAAACCGTTTCATAGACAGGTAGACAACCCCTTAAAATTGTGTATATCTATCTCTTAGAAATGTTAAAAGTTGGCTTAGAATTGGGAAAAACTAGGTGTGGGTAGCTATTGACAATGTCACAAGTGTAAATTAAAGTCTTCAAAACCTTTCTAAAATAAATTGATGAATACAAGTTGTGGCATATTAGTACTATCCATAACACTCCAAAGTATCATTGAACTAGAACATACATGTTTTTCTAGACTTTTAATTAAGAAATTGTTAAGACTATAGAATATCACCTAATTAATTGAGCATTAACAATAATAATATTATATATTTACCATTAGATAAATAATTACAAGTTATAAAATTAAAAGTTCAAGTTCAAAATTCACCATGTATAAAGACAAAGGGCTTTTAAGAATAAAGTATAATTTTCATAGCCTTATATGTAGCATTTACATTATATTAAGTTTTAGGTATTGGATGGTTTTTAAATGTGAGATTCAAATATTTGTTAATGTGACTTTAATTTTGCATTCATTGCTTTAAAATGTGAAGACAATGATGTCACTCTTAGGTTATGTAATTGATTATTTAAAAAAAAGTGTTGCCATAAATGACACTACCAACACAAACAAATAAACATGTAATAAAGTGCAAATTAGTCATATAAAACTATTGATTTTTGAGTGTGAGGGATATTTACAAATTTATGGGTTAGTGGTTAAGTATTGATGGGTTAGTAGCCTTAATCATGGGTTAGTTAGGTACTAAGGGGTTCAATGTGGTGGGTTGGTGTTAGTAAATTAGTAGTTTATGTTTAACTTAGATTTATGTGGTTAATGTAATAGAAAAATCCACTAGAACTACCATGCTACAATTTATTTTTTACACTAACTAAGGGCATTACTAATATAAATTAGAAGCTAACATGAAAGTGTGACAAGCATTTCTACTAGTCTAACCTCTTCAAACAAGCAAGGATACTCTAACATCCATAAAGAACCTGAGAGTAAAGAATGATAACCTTGAAGATAATGTATGTTTGCATCTAAAGGAGTGAGAAACATGGTTTCATTTGAACTTGTGATATCTTAAGAGGAAACACATGTTCTTAACCATTCGACTCACTCAAGCTATATTACTTGAAATGCATTAATATTATTTAATTATTCTTTCGAATTAAATTAAAATGTGTTCATATAATATAAGGACACATCGTTGACACTAAGTTGTTAGAGTTACAAAGATAATATATAATAGATAACTTTGTAAACGAAACAATATTGAATATTCATTAAATACCAATTTAAATTATCAAAAGAGTTGGAAAGTCTTTCCACCCTATTATAAAAGCTACAAGCATCTCCATCAAATTTGACAGTTTTCACAACTCTGATGCTAGTTTTGACTGTTTTAACAAAAAATGTTGTTAGTTTCTCAAATTTATTTACAGTATTTTACGGACAAATTGTTCCATGAAATTCTATTCTTGGAACTTTTAGTCACTTTATTTTATTTATCACTGTAAATTTCTCGTCGTCATGGATCAATTTGTCCATCAAATACAATTAAAAATTTCGTGTAAATATCAACCCTCTTCCTTAAAACCGAGCAAAATCAGTATTGTAATAGTCTAAATCATCAAATTTGACGCCCTTATGTAGTTTGAAATTTCAGCCCTCCCGGACATCAGGGACCATTCCTATTATTAGACTGACCGTATACCAAGGGTCCTACCAACAAACTCTTTCGTATGTTGCTGTAACACCCTGTTTCCCCCAGTTTGTAAAAAAATGACTGGAGTGGCCAGAACTGTGGCAAACTTATGAATGTGACTAACATTATGAATTTATATTGCAAGACTGCTGAGAGGGGATGTGCAGAAAAAGAGACCACGATGGCGGTGGAAGGCACCTGGAAAGGTGGCGTTAACTTCCACCGAGAATTAATACCGTATTTGGACTTCACTGGCCTGGAGAACCAAAAGTGGCTCGTTGGCCCCAAATTAAATGTCTCATAGGTTGGCAGGTTGATGGCTCCTCAGGAATTAATGAGGGATGGGGAGGTGCATCGCCCATCCGTAGAGCCATCATGACTGACCAGACGCGAGGGAAATCGTGCCACACGCAACCTCGGAAGAGGATAGGGCGTGGGGTGGAAGCGATTGGGGGGAGACACGAGGGGAAGAAGAGAACTCTGGCAATATGCATAGTGAGTGATAGAAGAGAGGGAGGAGAGTAACCTTCGCTCCTGGTCACAGGAAAACAGAGACGCAGTCTCACAACATCGTGGTCTCATCTCGGGGGTGGCTAGTGGTAAATCCGCTAGGAGTCGTTGAGCCTACGGTTGGGTGGAAACGAGCACCCCTCTCAGTAGTTGCTTGACCCCTAGTGTTATTTTTTGATAAGTGTTTTTCCTTTGGCATCTTGAAATATATGTATTCTGATAATTATGCTTATAAGCTGTGAAACTGTGAATGATTTCATTATAAGAATGTCTGTATGGTATTTTGATCAGTATTAGTAGTTGTATATTTGTATGGAAAGACTACGTATGGCTTATGTCCTCATGAATCGTTATTTATATGCGTACTGATCTAATTAAGACTTCACGTCTGGTTCTTAGGAGGACGATACCCTTATCTGCCTCATATAGTACCCTGGGTGAACCTCCCCCTAGAGATACCCTCCTTGAAAATCCCATCAAGAACCGAGAAAGAGAATGTGAAGGCGTAAGGCCTTAGTAACCCTACACGAGGAGGAACGATCCTCTTGAACACCCAAGATGGCAGCATAAGGATGAAGTATTGAATCGACGGATGAGATCCCGTCGGGAGATCTGTGGTCACTCAGGACCGTCAGATCGGAGGAAGAAGATGGAGTGTTAAGTGTCTTAACCCTGGTAGGTGTTAATCGACGGACGTGATTCCATCAGGAAACCTGTGGTCACGCATGACCGTTAGTTTGGTAGGAGTAAGTAGGGTGTTAAATGCCTCACCCCTTTGTTTTCTGTGTATTCTTGGACAGTGAAGTATTCGGGACCGTAGATCTCCGAGGTCCATGGGAGTATCTGGACCGTTGAATTTTCCACGTCTAGGGAATTGCGGAGCCGGGAATTCTGATGATGAGAGTTCGGGATTTTCCATGGTGAAAACCCCAGAATATATCTAAGTCATCCGAATGACGGAGGCCACGTGTCGTAAGATTACCCATTTCGCGAAATCGGGAATCATGATGACAAGAATTCGGGATTTTCCATGGTGAAAACCACGGAATAGATCTAAGCCGTCCGAATGACGGAGGCCACGTGTTGTAAGATTACCCATTTCAGGAAATCGGGAATCCTGATGACGAGAATTCAGGATTTTCCATGGTCAAAACCCTAGAATAGATCTAAGTCGTCCGAATGAAGGAGGCCACGTGTCGTAAGATTGCCCATTTCGGGAAATCGGGAATCCTGATGACGAGAATTCGGGATTTTTCATGGTCAAAACCCGGAATAGATCTAAGTCGTCTGAATGACGGAGGCCACGTGTCGTAAGATTTCCCATTTCAGGAAATCGGGAATCGCGAAATCAGGAATCCTGATGACGAGAATTCAGGATTTTTCATGGTGAAAACCTCGGAATAGATCTAAGCCGTCTGAATGACGGAGGCCACATGTCATAAGATTACCCATTTCGGGAAATCGGGAATCGCGAAATCGAGAATCCTGATGACGAGAGTTCGGGGCTTTCCATGGTGGAAATCCCGGGACAGATCTGGACCGATCAAATTTACGAAGGCTACGTGTCAAAATATTTTCCACATCGAGGAACCGGGGATCAGGAATTCGGGAGCCCCGTGATCGAGAGTTAGGACTCTCGTGATGATAAACCCCGATGAATGGACGAGATTCTTTTGGAGGATCTCAGGGTCTGTAACGACTATTAGATGTGAGGAAAATATGTTGGCTTTAAGCTGGGGCGTGAGTGCACATTAAGGTAAGCAACGAGCAGATCTGGAGGGCCAGAGTCCACCCGCCCAGATCTACGGTTGAGGTTTCATTCCGGAGCCCCCTTGTTGTTCTGCCTTTAACGGTGGGGGGGGGGGGTCCGGAATCGAACGTGCAACTCGCGAACGGTTGAGATTAATTCACCGTGATCAATGGTGCTCAGGTGAATTCTGGACCCCCCTGGCCATTCTGCCTTTAATGAGGGGGGGCGGGGGGGCGGAATAGTGTGGCGTGTGAAATTCCCCCCCCCCTATCATGTTGACTACCGTGTCGCAATTCCCCTCTGCCACCTGTACTCCACTTACCCATACGACAGGGCATGTTCTCATTGGCCATTTGCTAACCCTGTAGGGATTCGTCCCTATTAACCGGTCGCTAGCCCTGTCAGGGTTCAACGGTTACAGATTCGAACGATTCGACATCACTGTAGCACCAAGGCGCGAAATACAAAAGACACTGCATTTATTTGAACTGTGATCATGACCCATGATCACATGGGAATGGAGAGAGAAAGAGATAGCTTGCGCTAAGTCTCCATAGGTAATTCGAGGGTTTTGATTCTACGGAAATCAACAAAAAATTTGATTGAGGTAGTAGGTATGTGACAAAGTGGTATCAGAGCATGGTTACAACACTCGGCCTGATTGGGCTCATGCACGAGTTGCACATAAGCTCCATTCGAAGCACTCCTACAAGCAATAACCCCCTAACTTAACTCTCTTGTTCAGGGTTAAAAACTTGGAAACAAGAACCCGACTGTGTATGCATGTGAAAGAGTTATAAATTTATGCACAGATTATAAAATGTATTTAACTCTTGACTAATAACCAACATTTTTCTTTTCACCCAAGCGGACGATCAGCCACGAGAATTTACAAACGCAGAGAATGGTGACTCCCCAAGAGATGGGAGAAGGCTCCCGCAATAGAGACTAAGAGTCTAATGAAAGAAGAGCAATGGAAACCCCTCCAAATCTAGTCGAGACTGTGAGGAGTCTCATGGTTGAATTGCAAAGTTGCAAGGCCAACAATGAAAGGATGATGAAAGAACAAGAAAAGCAAACCAAAATTAATGCAGTTTTACTACAGAGCTTATCCAACCTATAGCGACAAATGCAGCATGAACCCGAGATGCAGAAACATGGTCGTATCAGTGGCCATACTAAGAGGAGCACCTCAAGAAAGGTCCACCCCAGAGGTAAAGAACCAGTGCCGGATGATTCCACTGAGAAGGAAACTGGCGATTCAGAAGTCTCTTCCAGCAGTAGGACCAGTCCCTATTCTCGAAGAAAACAGAAGAAACAAAAGACTTCCAAGGGTCATAAATTTGAAGAATTCAGAAAGGCCAAACCTCCCTCCTTCGATGGTGAGATAAAGAAGGGAGAGGAAGCCAAGGCCTGGCTACTTGGACTGAAGAAATATTTCAGAGTCCATAATTTTTTAAAGAATTTGAAGGCCCGAGTGGCCACTTTCAATTTGAATGGAAAGGCTTCCATCTGGTGGGAGGATCTTAAGAATATGAAAGGGGTCCGCGAGGAGGACCTATCTTGGAAACAGTTTGAAAAGTACTTCCGGAAGAAGTATTTGTCAGAAAGATATTTCGACGAGAAGGCTAAAGAGTTTTATGAACTCAAAATGGGACAACTCACTATAGAGGAATATGTCAACAAATTCCTCGACTTATTGAGATATGTACCCTACATCAAAGCAGAGAAGGCGAAGGCGCAACGCTTCATTAGTGGGCTACCCAAGGAATACCGGAACCGAATCGAATTCGACAAGACAAATACTTTAGAAGACGTTATTCGAAAAGCAACATATTGTCATGAACAATATGGACATCGGGCAGAGTCTCGTGGAGACTGGAAACAGAAGAGTGGTTCGAGATTTCAGAAAAAGGGGATCAAATCCTCAGGATTTAAGAACTACAAAAAGAACCCCAGAATGAACTTTCCAGCTCGGAGTGTACTCCAGCAGAACTTTCCCTCGGTGGATGGAAGTAAAACTTCTGGACCTATACCAGTGAAGATTAATAACCCAAAGAAGGAACCTCTAAAATGTTGGGGTTGTGGAGAAGAGCATATCCTGAGAGACTGTCCACATCGACAACAGAATAGTCGGAAAGTTTATAACATTCAAGAATCTCCCACAGTCAATGATGTGGCAAGGAGTGTGTCGCAGATTTATGTATCATTGGATAATAACCAAGCTGACCACCAAGCTTCAGTGGTGGAAATAGAAGGTATGATTTTCAACCATTTGGTGTCTGTTTTGATTGACCCTGGTTCAAATTTGAGTTATATAGCCCCTAAAGTCGTTGATAAGTGTAAGCTACAGCCACAAAAGCAAACTAAGCCATGGTTGGTACAGTTAGCCACTGGCACCAAAAGAAAGGTAGTAGAGGACATACCAGCCTACCAATTAATGTTGGATGAATTCCCCACCCAAGCAACCCTTAATGTATTACCCTTGGGATCATACGATCTGTTGATTGGTATGGACTGGCTGGCTTCCCATAAAGCCAGACTGAACTGTTACCATAAAACCTTAGAATGTGTGAGCAAAGAAGGAAAAAGGATAAACCTTCAAGGGATCCGAAAACTGGTCTCGGTGAGGCAAATATCAGCCCTGCAAATGAGAAAGTATTGTCGAAAGGGATGTCCCCTATATGCAATACAAGTGTTAAAAACCATCGAAGGTGTTAAACCAAGCCCTGATGATCACCCTATCCTGAGATAATACAGAGATGTGTTTCTGGAAGAGGTACTAGGTCTACCTCCGAGAAGAGACATTGACTTCTCGATAGAGCTCGCACCAGGAGCGGTGCCGGTGTCTAGGATACCCTACCGGATGAGCACACCTGAGTTAGTGGAACTCAAATTACAATTGAAAGAAATGATGGATAAGGGTTATATTCGACCCAATGTGTCCCCATGGGGAGCACCAGTCCTGTTTGTGAAAAAGAAGGATGGCACCCTTAGACTATGTATAGATTATAGACAACTTAATAAAGTAACCATAAAGAACAAGTATCCCTTGCCCAGGATCGATGATCTATTCGATCAGTTGGGAAGAGTGTATATTTTCTCAAAGATTGACTTGAGGTCGGGATACCATCAAGTCCGAATCAAGGGCGAAGACATCCATAAAACCTCTTTCCAGACATGGTATGGTCACTATGAGTTTGTGGTAGTGCCATTTGGGCTAACCAATGCCCCTGCCACTTTCATGTGCTTAATGAACAATGTACTCAGTAAATTTTTAGATAAATTTGTACTAGTTTTTATTGATGACATATTAATATACTCTAAGAATAGAGAAGAACATGAAGATAACCTTATACTTGTGTTGCAAGTGCTAAGAGAGCATCAACTCTATGTTAAATTCGGCAAATGTGACTTCTTTCAGAAGAAAATACATTACTTGGGACATGTTCTGTCTGAGGAAGGGGTAGCAGTAGATCCCGACAAGATCAGGTCTATGATGGAATGGCCTACCCCAAAGGATGTTTCAGACATCAGATCCTTTATGGGATTGACGGGATACTATAGGAGATTTATAAAAGGATTCTCCAAGATTGGTTGTCCAATCACTGCCCTCCAGAAGAAGGGGAAAAAATTCATGTGGACACAGCAATGTGAAGAAAGATTTCAAACCTTGAAACATCTACTAACCCATGCACCCATGTTGAAAATCG
>ML778167.1:31443-49657 GCA_009831015.1 Picea engelmannii | reverse complement strand
GATCTGCTATGAATCCCGAAAATTGAATGAACATGAAGTCAACTATGTGACTCATGATCTAGAACTGGCTGCCATAGTGCATGCCTTGAAAATGTGGAGGCATTACCTCCTGGGAAGGAAATTTGTACTTATGACAGATCACTATGGATTGCGGTATTTGTTTGATCAACCAATGCTCAATGCTATACAAGCTAGATGGATGTCCCTCCTTAGCGAATTTGATTTTGAAATCAAACACATTAAAGGGAAAGAGAATAGGGTGGCCGATGCCCTTAGCAGAAGCATGAAAACAATTCACCTGACAGCGGTGAGTACCTGTGAGACAGATGTCAAGAATAGAGTCAGAAATGCACAAGAAATAGATTCCTTAATTCAGACTGTGACCCTATACCTACAGCAAGATCCCGCTGGAGAAAAATATGAAGGCTACCAGATGACCGAAGGAGGTCTGCTCACTTACAAAGATAGACTGTACATTCCAAATTGTGACGACTTGAAGAGGTTCATTATGGATGAACTACATAAAAGACCATACACTGGTCACCCAGGATACCAGAAAATGATCACTGCCACCCGGAAACAATTTTATTGGCCTGGATTGAAGAAAGACATAGCCAAATATTTGGCCCAATGCATAGAATGAAAACAGGTTAAAGCAGAACATCGACACCCAGCAGGACTATTACACCCTTTACCCATCCCAGAATCGAAATGGGAAACCATCTCCATGGATTTTATCACTGGATTGCCGACTTCAACCAAGCAGAATGATGCCATAATGGTAGTGGTGGATAAACTGAGCAAGTCTTCTCATTTTGTCCCCGTCAAATCAACCTGCAAGGCGATAGATATCACCCAGATATTCATAAAAGAGGTATTCAGACTGCACGGTATGCCGAAAGAGATAGTGTCTGACAGAGACACAAAATTTACTTCCAATTTTTGGAAATCACTGATGGTTGGATTGGAGACCAAATTGTTGTTCAACACTGCCTTTCACCCTCAAACCGATGGACAGACAGAAAGAGTGAATTAGATATTAGAGGATATGTTAAGGATGCATGTAATGCATCAACCCTGGAAATGGGAAGACTACCTGCCATTGGTAGAATTCGCCTACAACAACGGCTACCAAGCATCCTTAAAAATGAGTCCCTTCGAGGTCCTCTATGGTAGACCGTGTAATACTCCAATCAGCTGGAGTAATCCTGTAAATAGGATTTCTTTTGGACCTGCCATGTTGAAATAAATGGAACAACAAGTGACTCAGCTAAAACAAAATCTAAAGATCGCTCAGAACCGACAGAAAAGTTATGCTGATCAAAAGAGAACTCCAAGAGAGTTCAAAATGGGAGACCATGTATATCTCAGAATTAAGCCCAGAAGGAGTTCCCTCAAAATGGGATCTTGTACCAAGCTGGAACCCTGGTATTGTGGACCCTTTGATGTTCTAGAAAGAGTGGGACATGTAGCCTATCGGCTAGCACTTCCTCCCACAGTAAAAGCACATAATGTTTTCCCTGTTTCATTATTGAAGAAATATGTACATGATGCTAATCATATAATTGACTGGTCTGTGATCCAGGTGGAACCGAAGGGAGAATTTCTACCAAAGCCCCAATGCATATTGGATAGAAAGGAAACCCCACTCTAGAACCGAACCATTGCACAGGTAAAGGTGTAGTGGAGACATTTTGGCCCAGATGAGGCTACATGGGAAATGGAGGATGCCATGAGACAGGCATATCCGATTTTGTTTACTTCTATACATACAATTCATGTTAAAAGATAAGAACATCGAGGATGATGTTCCTTTAAGGGGGAGGGAATTGTAACAGCCTGTTTCCCCCAGTTTGTAAAAAAATAACTGGACTGGCTAGAACTGTGGCAAACTCATGAATGTGAATAACATTATGAATTTATATTACAGGATTGTTGAGAGGGGATGTGCAGAAAAAGAGACCACGATGGCAGTGTAAGGCACCTGGAAAGGTGGCATTAACTTCCACCGAGAATTAATACCGTATTTGGACTTCACTGGCCCGGAGAACCAAAAGTGGCTCGCTGGCCCCGAATTAAATGTCTCGTAGGCTGGCAGGTTGATGGCTCCTCAGGAATTAATGAGGGATGGGGAGGTGAACCACCCACCCATAGATCCATCATGACTGACCAGACGTGAGGGAAATCGTGCCACACGCAACCTCGCAAGAGGATAAGGCGTGGGGTGGAAGCAATTGGGGGGAGACGCGAGGCGAAGAAGAGAACTCTGGAAATATGCAGAGTGAGTTATAGTAGAGAGGGAGGAGAGTAACCTTCACTCCTGGTCACAGGAAAACAAAGACACGGTCTCACAACATCGTGGTCTCAGCTCGGGGGTGGCTAGTGGTAAATCCGTTGGGAGTCGCTGAGCCTACGGTTGGGTGGAAACGAGCACCCCTCTCAGCAGTTGCTTGACCCCTAGTGTTATTTTCTAATAAGTGTTTTTCCTTTGGCATCTTGAAATATATGTATTCTGATAATTATGCTCATAAGTTGTGAAACTGTGAATGATTTCATTATCAGAATGTTTGTATTGTATTTTGATCAGTATTAGTAGTTGTATATTTGTATGGAAATACTACGTATGGCTTGTGTCCTCATGAATCGTTATTTATATGCGTACTGATGTAATTCAGACTTCGCGTCTGGTTCTCAGGAGGACGATACCCTTATCTGCCTTAGATAGTACCCTGGGTGAACCTCCCCCTAGAGATACCCTCCTTGAAAAGCCCATCAAGAACCGGGAAAGAGAATGTGAAGGCGTAAGGCCTTAGTAACCCTACACGAGGAGGAACGATCCTATTGAACACCCGAGATGGCAGCATAAGGATGAAGTATTGAATCGATGGATGAGATCCCGTCGGGAGATCTGCGGTCACTCAGGACCATCAGATCGGAGGATGAAGATGGAGTGTTAAGTGTCTTAACCCTGGTAGGTGTTAATCGACGGACGTGATTCCATCAGGAAACCTGTGGTCACGCATGACCGTTAGTTTGGTAGGAGTAAGTAGGGTGTTAAATGCCTTACCCCTTTGTTTTATGTGTATTCGTGGACAGCGAAGTATTCGGGACCGTAGATATCCGAGGTCCATGAGACTATCTGGACCGTTGACTTTTCCACGTCCAGGGAATTGCGGAGTCGAGAATCCTGATGATGAGAGTTCGAGATTTTCCATGGTGAAAACCCCGGAATAGATCTAAGACGTCCGAATGACGGAGGTCACGTGTCGTAAGATTACCCATTTCGCGAAATCGGGAATCCCGATGACGAGAATTCAGGATTTTCCATGTTGAAAACCTCAGAATAGATCTAAGTCGTCCGAATGATGGAGGCCACATGTCATAAGATTACCCATTTCGGGAAATCGGGAATCCTGATGACGAGAATTCAGGATTTTCCATGGTGAAAACCCCAGAATAGATCTAAGTCGTCCGAATGATGGAGGCCACGTGTCGTAAGATTACCCATTTTAGGAAATTGGGAATCACGAAATCAGGAATCCTGATGATGAGAATTCGGGATTTTTCATGGTGAAAATTCCGAAATAGATCTAAGCCGTCTGAATGACGGAGGCCACGTGTCGTGAGATTACCCATTTCTGGAAATCGGGAATCGCGAAATCGGGAATCCTGATGACGAGAATTCAGGATTTTTCATGGTGAAAACCTCGGAATAGATCTAAGCCATCCGAATTACGGAGGGCACGTGTCATAAGATTACCCATTTTGTGAAATCAGGAATCCTGATGACGAGAGTTCGGGGCTTTCCATGGTGGAAATCCTGGGACAGATCTGGACCGATCAAATTTACGAAGTCTTCGTGTCGAAAGACTTGCCACATCGGGGAACCGGGGATCAGGAATTTGGGAGCCCCGTGATCGAGAGTTCGGACTATCGTGATGATAAACCTCGATGAATGGACGAGATTATTTCGGAGGATCTCAGGGTCTATAACGACCATTAGATGTGAGGAAAAGATGTCAGCTTTAATCTAGGGCGTGAGTGCACATTAAGGTAAACAACGAGCAGATATGGACGACCAGATTCCACCCACCCAGATCTATGGTTGAGGTTTCATTCCGGAGCCCCCTTGTTATTCTGCCTTTAACGGTGGGGGGGGAGGTCCGGAATCGGACGTGCAACTCGTGAACGGTTGAGATTAATTCACCATGATCAACGATGCTCAGGTGAATTATGGACCCCCTTGGACATTCTTCCTTTAATGGGGGGGGGGGTGAATAGTGTGGCGTGTGAAATGGGGCCCCCTCCTGTCCTGTTGACTACCGTGTCGCAATTCCCCTTTGCCACCTGTACTCCACTTACCCGTGCGACGGGGCCTGTTCTCATTGGCCATTTGCTAACCCTGTAGGGATTCGTCCCTATTGACCAGTCGCTAGCCCTGTCGGGGTTCGACGGTTACAGAGTCGAGCGATTCGACATCACTGTAGCGCCAAGGTGTGAAATACAAAAGACACTGCGTTTATTTGAACTGTGATCATGACCCGCGATCACATGGGAACGGAGAGAAAAAGAGCTAGCTTTCGCTAAGCCTCCATAGGTAATTCGGGGGTTTTGATTCTGCGGAAATCAACAAAAAAATTGATTGAGGTAGTAGGTATGTGACAGTTGTTGGCTCGATTTTTCTTCGGCGCCTTGATTTTCGGGGCTGTCGGTTTGACCCTGCTTCTGTTCGAGAAAACCATGGTCAAACATCAAGATAGTAGTTCGTCAAGCATGACCTCATTTTTAAGGTGTAGGCTAAACCCCAAATGAAAGGGACCTTTTCCGACTGTCACCAATCCCTGATTCCAACGTACATCCTCTGGTAGGCAACAAAATTTATCTAGCCACTCCACCCATCCAAACGTCGTGACACAAACCGTCGTTACCTTTGTGTCACCTCTCCCTCGAAATATGAGCAATCCCAACACCCCTGACGATGAGATGTAATGCATAGCATCCATGGAATGCATCCAACTGCCATGTCATGCAATGCGTCCATGGAATGCATCCATGCCATGCATACGAGTTGAAATTTGAACGGGACAAATTGGCGGCTTGAAATTTGAACTTGGTAAAAAGGCGGGTTGAAGTTTGAAATTGGAAAAAAAGCAGTCTTTAAATTTGAAATTGAGTTGAGAGAATATGTTTGTTTAATGGTTATTTGTCTCTCGATCCCACTGATTTTGCAATTATTATTAGCTTTCCGGTTTGCAAACAATTACCTCTTGTTAAACGCGTTCTTCTAGCTTCGGCTCTTAGATTGCCAGGGTGTTGTCCTTTTTGGTTTGGTACAAATTGGGGTTTTCGTTTCAAGGTTGTTTTAATGGTGATTATGAATACAATGGAAACAATTGATATGCGATGGATGCAAATCTCCCCTCCGCGGACGGTATGTGTGGGAAGACGATAGCCTTTGGAGAAAACTTTGTGGCCAATTGCAGAAGAGCTTAGTTTCATTAATGGTGATTTCATGGATGGCCTTTATCCCAGTTTTCTTGCGGTCAACGGTGTCAAAGAAGAGGGCGATAATGAAAGTTTTGCGGCTCCAAATTCTTCTGGGAGTCTTGCAAATCAAATAGTTGTTTACGGGAATCTATAGGTGATTTGGACGACCCATCTGTAACTAAATTTGTTTAAAAATACGTGGGTTTATTTTCTGGAATTATCTTACGGGTCATTTATGCTTCCAAGTGATATCTATATGATGGGCATTATTTCAAAACTAAACTGTGGTTAATCATCAATATTTGGAACTATGACTGGCCTCAGTTTCAAACTAGATAAAGATTCAACCCTAAATTTTTTTAATTGCAATGCACTTTTGGGAAATCAAATCAACCCCTATATGGAATCAAAATTTTGGATTCTCACTATAATATATTTTCAATCACTATGGCCTCTTTTGATAATGTTTGTGCTGCTAATTTCAATACATTTCTACTACAATTCAGCCTCGATATTTATGTTACACAGTGTACAGGCCAGCTTTAGGCTCATCTTTCTGTCATGGTCAATCCAATTGTCTTGACATACTTTGAACAAATATAAGAATATAAAAATATCATACTCTCGAAAGCATGATGTCTAAATGTGTGTGTTCTTGGCGCTCAGTGAAAGGTGGTGACAATGTTTTCTCTTTGTTATGCATCATAACATAGTGCAGAAAGTTCCGAGCCAAGTTTCCCATGATGTATTTCCATAAAAATTGTTTGAATTAATCATGAATTATCTTTTCTATAACATAAAGATATGTATTTGTACTCTTACTCAAAATATTTATTTATGTATTTCCATTTTCTATTAGATAGTTTTATGTGAAGCTCAAATCTATTAAAAACGAATGAAACGGAACTTTACAAAAGTTTTGTTTTAAATATATCATAATACACTGAAATGTCATCATTTTGATTTCGATTTTTAAATAATAGAGTTTATGGGTCTTTAGAATTTAAAGGAATTTAACAAAACTTTTCTCAATATAATATAATATGGCAATATTATCATTTCAATTTTCAAATAGTGAAGTTAACATTTTTTTACTACAATATAAATTATCATTTCAATTTTCAAATGGAGTTAACCATTTTTTTACTATAATATAAATTATCATTTCAATTTTTAAATAGTGGAGTTAATTTTTTTTTACTATAATATAAATTATCATTTCAATTTTCAAACACTGGAGTTTATGGTTATTTGATAGAGGTATAGTTTATTGTGTCTCCATTTTTTTAAAACACAATAATAATAATCTATTTTTAAGGTCACAACCAAGCCACACCAAATAGAAAATGATATACATTTCATACAACATATACTTGAGCAACATACTACCATCTAATGAAGCAAGATATTTATCACTGATCTTTTTGGACTTTGAACTATGGACTTAGGTTGTCACTTTCATTTAATCTATAAAACTAATTAGTCTTCATTGATGCTTTATAACCTTATGCATTGCAACAAATATCACAATATATTGGTGAGCTAATCATATCCAAATGATTATATAATGTTATGGAGCATTGCCATGCTTAAACATATAGAGGATTGTCCACATTTAAAAAAAAGAAGAAAAAGAAAAATTATGCATTTACAATTTAAATTTGAAAACTATAACTATGAAAATGTAAATTAGGATGTAACAAAATTTTTACCTAATCTTGTCTTCTCACATAGATATAGTTGTTGGAGAAATAAAAAAATTAAATTAAAAAGGTTTTAACAAATTTAAAAATAAACTAAAAGTAATGGTGAATGAAAAGGGATAATAAAAATGAAAAATTGATTTGGTAATTTTTTTAAGCCTATTGTGGTCTATGTTGTATCTTGATGCATTAGTAGGATTATATGTCCATAGAATACTAGCAAGCAATTCTTTTAAATTAATAAAATATAAAGTGGTAAGCGTTATGAATTATTATTTTGAAATATGATTTATTACTTAACTCTTTAGCTATGCCCTTTATATAAATGTGTTTCAACTTGGTTATATGTTTATGGCCTTTTGAATATCAATCTTTTAAAAATAAAATGTTTTATAAAATTTGAAGTAATATTTTATTTTTATTTTTAAATTTAACTCTCCGTGATGTGCCTAACTTATCACTATGCATTGGTGCTCTTATATGTCTATGGCACATCGTTATTTTTTTTTTCAAAATGGTTAACACTAATGCAATGCACATTGTATTATATGCATTGGTAGAATGTACTATAAAGTAGTTTTTTAGGTGTATCGATAAGAAAACCTTTGCTAAAATCTATGCTTGTTCGTCTTTGCTAAATGAAAAAAATGGAGAAGGGTGAGTACAAGCTAATGATGGTCTCTCATGATGCATTAGTGGCAATGCAAACATGGAAAAACAACAATCTGTTAACTTGGAGAGATTATTCAAGGTACTTTTACAATGAATTTGAATATGGTGTCACAAGATGAAAGGTAGGAAATTGAATTAGTTTTAATGCACAACTTTTATTCATAGAAATTGTGAATAACTATGTGAAATTTGATTTTCTCTAACAATGGTATGTTATTTTTCCAGCAAATTATAAGGTATATGTCTTAGTTCAGGTGTTGAGTACCTTAACGATGAAATTTCCTTCCAAAAACTTGTATAATTGTAGAGAACCCATTTTTTTAATTATGAAAGTCAATATGTCATTGAAATTACAACGCCTTTTGTTTGTTCAGGCTAAGAGGGTATTAACATGATCAAAATAATTTATTTTTTTCTTTTAGATCATAGATATTGGTCTTCTCTAGTGCAATATATAACTCATTTTAGAATTGGTTAAGTCGACAAAAAGTTATAGCATAAATAAGAGAGGTATGTATTCTAGTATTTTGATATATGCGAAAACGAAAAGAGATTAAAAATAGTAAACAATATTAATTTCAAAAAAAAATAGTTCCAAAGGTCATAGATCCAGAGGGCGTAGTTCCACAGATCATAGTTCCAGAGGGCGCAGTTCCACAGGTCATAGTTCTAGAAGGCGTAGTTCCATAGGTCATAGTTTCCAGAGGGCGTAGTTCCATAGGTCATAGTTCCAAAGGGCGTAGTTCCACAGGGCATAGTTCCAGAGGTCATAGTTCCAGAGGGAGTAGTTCTAGAGGTCATAGTTCAATAGGGCATAGTGCCAAAGGGCGTAGTTCCACAGGTCATAGTTCCAGAGAGCGTAGTTACAAAGGTCATAGTTCTAAAGGGCATAGTTCCAAAGGGCATAGTTCCACAAGTCATAGTTCTAGAGGGAGTAGTTCCACAAGTCATAGTTACAGAGGGCGTAGTTCCATAGGTCATAGTTCCACAAGTCATAGTTCTACAGGGCGTACTTCCAAAGATCATAGTTCCAGAGGGCATAGTTCCACGGGTCATAGTTCCAGAGGGCGTAGTTCCACAAGTCATAGTTCTAGAGGTCATAGTTCCAGAGAGTGTAGTTACAGAGGTCATAGTTCCAAAAGGCGTAGTTCTACAAGTCACAATTCAACAGGTCATAGTAATAGAGGTCACAGTTCCAGAGGGCGTAGCTCCAGAGGTCATATTTCTAGAGGTCATAGTTCCAGAGGTCATAGTTCCAGAGGGCATAGTTCCACAGGTCATAGTTCCAGAGGGCGTAGTTCCATAGGTAAAAATTCCACAGGTCATAGTTCCATTGGTCATTGTGCCACAGGTCATAGTTCCACAGGTCATAGTTCCAGAGGAGGTAGTTCCAGAGGGCATAGTTCCACAAGTCACAATTCCACAGGTCATAAATCCACAGGTCATAGTTCCAGAGGGTGTAGTTCCATAGGTCATAGTTCCACAGGTCATAGTTCTAGAGGGCGTAGTTCCACAGGTCATAGTTCCACAGGTCATAGTTCCACAGGTCATAATTCTACAGGGCGTAGTTCTAGAGAGCATAGTTCCAGAGATCATAGTTCCAGAGGGCGTAGTTCCACAACTCATAGTTCCACGGGTCATAGTTCTAGAGGTCATAGTTCCAGAGGGCATAGTTCCATAGGTCATAGTTCCAAAGGGTGTAGTTCCACAGGTCATAGTTACAGAGGGCATAGTTCCACAGGTCATAGTTCCACGGTTCATAGTTCCACAGGTCATAGTTCTACAAGGCGTAGTTCTAGAGGTCATAGTTCCATAGGTCATAGTTCCTAAGGGCGTAGTTCCACAAATCACAGTTCCACAGGTCATAGCTCTAGAGGTCATAGTTCCAGAGGGCGTAGTTCCATAGGTCATAGTTCCAGAGGGCGTAGTTCCAAAGGTCATAGTTCCAGAGGGCGTAGTTCCATAGGTCACAGTTCCACAAGTCACAGTTCCACAGGTCATAGTTCCAGAGTTCATAGTTACAGAGGGCATAGTTCCACAAGTCACAGTTCCACGGGTCATAGTTCCAGAGGGCGTAGTTCCACAGGTCATAGTTCCAAAGGGCGTAGTTCCACAGGTCATAGTTCCACAAGTCACAGTTCCAGAGGTCACAGTTCCAGAGGTCATAGTTTTAGAGGTCATAGTTCCAGAGGGCATAGTTCCAGAGGTCACAGTTCCACAGGTCATAGTTCTACAGAGCATAATTCTAGAGGTCATAGTTCCAGAGGTCATAGTTCCATAGGGCGTAGTTCCACAAGTCATAGTTCCACAGGTCATAGTTCTAGAGGGCGTAGTTCCATGGGTCATAATTCCAGAGGGTGTAGTTCCACAGATCATAGTTCCAGAGGGCGTAGTTCCACAGGTCATATTTCTAGAGGGCGTAGTTCCATAGGTCATAGTTCCAAAGGGCGTAGTTTCACAAGTCATAGTTCCATAGAACGTAGTTCCACAGATCATAGTTCCACAAGTCATAGTTCTACATGGCGTAGTTCCAGAGGTCATATTTCTAGAGGCCATAGTTCTAGAGGGCGTAGTTCCACATGTCATAGTTTTATAGGGCGTAGTTCCATAGGTCATATTTCGAGAGGGTGTAGTTCCACAGGTCATAGTTCTACAGGGCATAGTTCTAGAAGTCATAGTTCCAGAGGTCATAGTTCCAGAGGGCGTAGTTCCACAAGTCACAGTTCCATGGGTCATAGTTTCAGAGGCCACAGTTCGAGAGGGCGTAGTTCCATAGGTCATAGCTCTAGAGGTCATAGTTGCAGAGGTCATAGTTCCAGAGGGCATAGTTCGAGAGATGATAGTTCCTGAGGGCATAGTTCCATAGGTCATAGTTCTAGAGGGAATAGTTCCATAGGTCATAGTTCCATAGGTCATAGTTCCACAGGTCATAGTTCTAGAGGTCATAGTTCCACATGTCCTATTTCAAAAGGGCCTAGTTCCAGAGGACCTAGTTCCACAAGTCACAATTCCAGAGGGCATAGTTCCACGGGTCAAAGTTCCACAGGGCATAGTTCCAGAGGGCGTAGTTCCACGGGTCATAGTTCCACATGTCCCAGTTCATCAGGCCATAGTTCTATAGGGCATAATTCTAGAGGGAATAGTTCCAGAGGTCATAGTTCTAGAGGGCGTAGTTCCACAAGTCACAGTTCCATAAGTCATAGTTCTAGAGGTCATAGTTCCAGAGGGCGTAGTTCCACAGGTCATAGTTCCAGAGTGCGTAGTTCCATAGGTCATAGTTCCAGAGGGGGTACTTCCACAGGTCATAGTTCCAGAGGGTGTAGTTCCAAAGGTCATAGTTCCAAAGGTCATAGCTCCAGAAGGAATATTTCTAGAGGTTATATTTCTAGAGGGCGTAGTTCCAGAGGTCAGAGTTCCAGAGGGCGTAGTTCCGCAAGTCACAGTTCCACAGGTCATAGTCCCATAGGTCACAGTTCCAGAGGGCGTATTTCCAGAGGTCATAGTTCTAGAGGTCATAGTTCTAGAGATCATAGTTCCAGAGAGCATAGTTCCACATGTCATAGTTCCTGAGGGCATAGTTCCATAGGTCATAATTCCATAGGTCATAGTTCCATAGGTCATAGTTCCATTGGTCATAGTTCTAGAGGTCATAGTTCCAAACGACACAGTTCTAGAGGGCGTAGTTCCACAAGTCACAATTCCACAGGTCATAGTTCTAGAGGTCATAGTTCCAAAGAGTGTAGTTCCATAGGTCGTAGTTCCAGAAGGCATAGTTCCACAGGTCATAGTTCCACAGGTCACAGTTCCACAGGTCATAGTACTACAGGGCGTAGTTCTAGAGGGCATAGTTACAGAGGGAGTAGTTCCACAATTCACAGTTCCACAGGTCATAGCTCCACAGGTCATAGTTCCAGAGGGTGTAGTTCCAAAAGTCATAGTTCCAGAGGACGTAGTTCAACAGGTCATAGTTCCAGAGGGCGTAGTTCAACAAGGTCATAGTTCCACAGGTCACAGTTCCATAGGTCATAGTTCTACAAGTCGTAGTTCTAGAGGTCATAGTTACAGAGGTCATAATTCTAGAGGGTGTAGTTCCACAAGTCAGAATTCCACAGGTCATAGTTCCAGAGTTCATATTTCCAGAGGGCGTAGTTCCACAAGTCATAGTTCCAAAGGTCACAGTTCCAGAGGGCGTAGTTCCAAAGGTCATAGTTCTAGAGGTCATAGTTCCAGAGGGCATAGTTCCATAGGTCATAGTTCCAAAGGGTATAGTTCCACAGGTCATAGTTCCACAGGTCACAGTTCCACAGGTCATAGTTCTATAGGGCGTAATTCTAGAGGTCATAGTTCTAGAGGTCATAGTTCCATAGGGCGTAGTTCCACAAGTCACAGTTCCACAGGTCATAGTTTCGGAGGGCGTAATTCCACAGGTCATAGTTCCAGAGGGTGTAGTTCCACAGGTCATAGTTCCAGAGCTCATAGTTCCAGAGGGCGTAGTTCAAGAGGTTGTAGTTCCACAGGTCATAGTTCCAGAGGGCATAGTTCCACAGGTCATAATTCCATAGGGCGTAGTTCCACAAGTCATAGTTCCACAGGTCATAGTTCTACAGGGCATAGTTCCAGAGGTCATAGTTCTACAAGGCATAGTTCAAGAGGGCGTAGTTCCATAGGTCATAGTTCCATAGGGCCTATTTCCACAAGTCATATTTCGAGAGGGCGTAGTTCCACAGGTCATATTTCGAGAGGGCATAGTTCCACAGGTCATAGTTCTACAGGGCATAGTTCTATAGGTCATAGTTGCAGAGGTCCTAGTTCCAGAGGGCGTAGTTCTAGAGGTTATAGTTCCACAGGTCATAGTTCTAGAGGTCACAGTTCCAGAGGGCGTAGTTCCAAAGGTCATAGTTCTAGAGTTCATAGTTCTAGAGGTCATAGTTCCAGAGGGCATAGTTCCAAAAGTCATAATTCCAGAGGGCGTAGTTCCATGGGTCATAGTTCCATAGGTCAAAGTTCCACAGGTCATAGTTCTAGAGGTCATAGTTCCAGAGAGCGTATTTCCAGAGGGCGTAGTTCCACAAGTCACAATTCCATAGGTCATAGTTCCAAAGGTCATAGTTCTAGAGGGTGTAGTTCCACAGGTCATAGTTCCAGAGAGCATAGTTCCATAGGTCATAGTTCCATAGGTAAAAGTTCCACATGACCTAGTTCTACAAGGTGTGGTTCTAGAGGGCATAGTTCCAGAGGTCATAGTTCCAGAGGGCATAGTTCCACAAGTCACAGTTCCACAGGTCATAGTTCCAGAGAGCGTAGTTCCACAAGTCATAGTTCCAGAGGGCGTAGTTCCATAGGTCATAGTCCCACAGGGCACAGTTCCACTGGTCATAGTTCTACAGGGAGTAGTTCCACAGGGTCACAATTACAGAGAGCGTAGTTCAAGAGGTCATAGTTATAAAGGTCATAGTTCCAGAGGGCATAGTTCCAAAGGTCATAGTTCCAGAGGACATTGTTCCACATGTCATAGATCCACAAATCACAGTTCCACAAGTCATAGTTCTACGGGGCGTAATTCTAGAGGTCATAGTTCCAGAGGTCATAGTTCCATAGGGCGTAGTTCCACTAGTCATAGTTCCACAAGTCATAGTTCCAGAGGGCGTAGTTCCACAGGTCATAGTTCCAGAGGGTGTAGTTCCATAGGTCATAGTTCTAGAGGGCGTAGTTCCACAGGTCATATTTGCATAGGGCGTAGTTCCAAAGGGCGTAGTTCCACAGGTCATAGTTCCAGAGGGCATAGTTTCATAGGTCATAGTTCCATAGGGCGTAGTTCCACAAGTCATAGTTATACATGGCATAGTTCCATAGGTCATAGTTCTAGAGCGCGTAGTTCAAGAGCGCGTAGTTCGATAGGTCAAATTTTTATAGGGGGTAGTTCCACAGGTCATATTTCGAGAGGGCATAGTTCCACAAATCATATTTTGAGAGGGCGTAGTTCCACAGGGTGTTGTAGTAGAGGTCATAGTTCCAGAGGGCGTAGTTTCACAAGTCACAGTTCCACGGGTCATAGTTCCAGAGGTCATTGTTCTGGAGGGAATAGTTCTAGAGGTCATTGTTCTAGAGGTCATAGTTCTAGAGGGAATAGTTCCACAGGTCATATTTCCAGAGGACGTAGTTCGATAGGTCATAGTTCCACAGGTCATAGTTCCATAGGTCATAGTTGTGCAGGGCTAGTTCTAGAGGTCATCATTCCAGAGGTCATAGTTCTAGAGGGAGTAATTCCACAAGTCACAATTCCACGGGTCATAGCTCTAGAGTTCATAGTTCCAAAGGGCGTAGTTCCATAGGTCAAAGTTCCACAGGTCATAGTTCTAGAGGGCATAGTTCCATAGGTCATAGTTCCACATGTCACAGTTCCACAGGTCATAGTTCTATAAGGTGTACTTCTAGAGATCATAGTTCCAGAGGTCATAGTTGCAGAGGGCATAGTTCCACAAGTCACAGTTCCATAGGTCAGAGTTCCAGAGGTCATATTTCTAGAGGGCATAGTTCCAGAGGGCGCAGTTCCACAAGTCATAGTTCCAGAGGGTGTAGTTCTGCAGGTCATAGTTCCAAAGGGCGTAGTTCCACAGGTCATAGTTCCAAACTACACCCTCTGAAACTATGACCTCTGGAACTATTCCCTCTAGAACCACTCTCTGTAGAACTATGGCCTATGGAACTATGACCTGTGGAACTACGCCCTATAGAACTTTGACCTATGGAACTATAACCTGTGGAACTATGCCCTCTGGAACTATGACCTATGGAACTTTGACCTATGGAACTATACCCTCTAGAACTATGACCTCTGGAACTATGACCTGTGGAATTGTGACTTGTGGAACTACGCCCTTTGGAACTATGACCTGTGGAATTGTGACTTGTGGAACTACGCCCTTTGGAACTATGACCTGTGGAACTACACCCTCTAGAACTATGACTTGTGGAACTACACACTCTGGAACTATGACCTGTGGAACTATGCCCTCTGGAACTATGACCTCTAGAACTATGAACTGTGGAACTGTGACTTGTGGAACTATGCCCTCTAGAACTATGACCTCTAGAACTATTCCCTCTAGAACTACACCCTGTAGAACTATGGCCTATGGAACTGTGACCTGTGGAACTATGACCTGTGGAACTTTGACCTATGAAACTATGCCCTATGGAACTATGACCTCTGGAACTATGACCTATTGAATTGTGACTTGTGGAACTAAGCCCTCTGGAACTACGCCCTCTGGAACTATGACCTATGGAACTATGACCTCTAGAACTATGATATATGGAACTATGACCTATGGAACTATGACCTATGGAACTACGCCCTCTGGAACTATGACCTGTGGAACTATGCCCTCCAGAACTATCACAGCTACAACTATGACCTCTAGAACTATGACCTCTAGAACCACGCCCTCTGGAACTGTGACCTCTGGAACTATGACCCTTGGAACTGTGACTTGTGGAACTACGCCCTTTGGAACTATGACATCTAGAACTATGACCTCTAGAACTATGTCCTGTAGAACTATGACCTGTGGAACTATTACCTGTGGAACTATGCCCTCTCGAACTATGACCTATGGAACTACGCCGTCTCGAAATATGACCTGTGGAACTACGCCCTATAAAAATATGACCTGTGGAATTATGCCCTCTAGAACTATGACCTCTCAAACTACGCCATGTAGAACTATGACCTGTGGAACTATGACCTGTGGAACTACGCCCTTTGGAACTATGACATGGGAACTACGCCCTCTAGAACTATGACCTGTGGAACTACACCCTCTAGAACTACGCCCTATGGAAATATGACCTGTGGAACTACACCCTTTTGAACTATGACCTGTGGAACTACACCCTCTGGAACTATGACCTGTGGAACTACGCCCTCTAGAACTATGACCTGTGGAACTATGACTTGTGGAACTACACCCTCTGAAACTATGACCCTTAGAATTATGCCCTGTAGAACTAAGACCTGCGGAACTGTGACCTGGGGAACTATAACCTGTGGAACTATGCCCTATGGAACTACACCCTCTTGAACTATGACCTCTATTACTATGACCTCTGGAACTATGCTCTCTAGAATTGTGACCTATGGAACTATGCCCTTTGGAACTATGACCTCTAGAACTATGACCTATGGAACTACGCCCTCTGGAACTATGACCTCTGGAACTATGACCTCTAGAACTACACCCTGTAGAACTATGACCTATGGAACTGTGACCTACGGAACTATGACCTGTGGAACTACGCCCTCTGGAACTATGACCTATGGAACTATGCCCTCTAGAACTATGACCTGTGGAACTACGCCCTCTGGAACTATGACCTCTGGAACTATGCCCTCTATAACTACACCCTGTAGAACTATATCCTGTGGAACTGTGGCCTATGGAACTATGACCTATGGAACTACGCCCTCTGGAACTATGACCTGTGGAACTTTGACCTATGGAACTATGGCCTCTAGAACTATGACCTCTCAAACTATGACCTATGGAATTGTGACTTGTGGAACTATGCCCTCTGGAACTATTACCTCTAGAACTACACGTTGTAGAACTATGACCTATGGAACTGTGATCTGTGGAACTATGACCTGTGGAACTACGCCCTCTGGAACTATGACCTATGGAACTACGCCCTCTGGAACTATGACCTCTAGAACTATGACCTATGGAACTGTGACTTGTGGAACTACGCCCTCTGGAACTATGACCTCTGGAACTATGCCCTCTAGAACTACACCCTGTAGAACTATGTCCTATGGAATTGTGACCTGTGGATCTATGACCTGTGGAACTACACCCTCTGGAACTATGACCTATGGAACTTTGACCTGTGGAACTATGCCCTATGGAACTATGACCTCTCGAACTATGACCTGTGGAATTCTGACTTGTGGAACTACGCCCTCTGGAACTATAGCCTCTAGAACTATGTCTGTGGAACTATGACCTATGGAACTACGCCTTCTGGAACTATGACTTGTGGAACTATGCCCTCTAGAACTATGACCTCTAGAACTATGTCCTCTGGAACTGTGACCTATGGAACTATGACCTTTGGAACTGTGACTTGTGGAACTACGCCCTCTGGAACTATGACCTATATAACTACGCCATGTAGAACTATGACCTGTGGAACTATGCCCTCTCAAAATATGACCTGTGGAACTACGCCCTCTCAAAATATGACCTGTGGAAATACACCCTCTGGAACTATGACCCGTGGAACTATGCCCTTTGGAACTACGCCCTCTAGAACGATGACCTCTAGAACTATGCCCTGTGGAACTATGACCTGTGGAACTACGCCCTATGGAACTATGACCTGTGGAACTACGCCCTATGGAATAATGACCTATGGAACTACTCTCTCTGTAACTATGACCTTTGGAACTACGCCCTCTCGAACTTTGACCTATGGAACTACACCCTCTAGAACTATGACCTCTGGAATTAAGCCCTCTGGAACTATGACCTATGGAACTATGACTTGTGGAACTATGCCCTATGGAACTATGACCTTTGGAACAATGACCTCTAGAATTATGCCCTATATAACTATGACCTGCGGAATTGTAACCTATGGAACTATGACCTGTGGAACTATGACCTGTGGAACTATGCCCTCTGGAACTATGACCTCTGGAACTACGCCCTCTAGAACTATGACCTCTGGAACTACACCCTCTGGAACTGTGACCTATGGAACTATGACCTCTGGAACTATGCCCTCTGGAACTATGACGTCTAGAACTACGCCCTCTGGAACTATGACCTCTGGAACTATGACCTGTGGAATTGTGACTTGTGGAACTAAGCCCTCTGTAACTATGACCTCTGGAACTATGACCTCTAGAACTACACCCTGTAGAACTATGACCTATGGAACTGTGACCTGTGGAACTATGATCAGTGGAACTATGCCCTCTAGAACTATGACCTATGGAAGTACAACCTTTGGAACTGTGACCTGTGGAACTACATGCTATGGAACTATGACCTCTAAAACTTTGACCTATGGAACTGTGACTTGTGTAACTACGCCCTCTGGAACTATGACCTATGGAACTATGCCCTCTAGAACTACGCCCTATAGAACTATGACCTATGGAACTGTGACCTGTGGAACTATGACCTGTGGAACTACGCCCTCTGGAACTATGACCTATGGAACTTTGACCTGTGGAACTACACCCTCTGGAACTATGACCTCTGGAACTATGACCTGTGGAATTGTGACTTGTGGAACTACGCCCTCTAGAACTACACCCATGTGAACTATGACCTCTAGAACTA
>ML778166.1:556432-578940 GCA_009831015.1 Picea engelmannii | reverse complement strand
TTCTCTTCATAGATAAGCTACCACCAATCTAGCCAATTTGTGTTCTACAACATTTTGTTGTTTTATTCATTAATAGAACTTGGGTTTCACTGTATTTATGTGTTCTCTACTATAATTTTCTTCATATCTCATTCCATTCTCAACATAATCTAGATCAGTGGTATCATAGAAATATGATCCTTGTTATTTCTCAGTGCATGTCCTCAACAAGGTTAGGGTATAAAGAGTTCGGTCTCGAGCTAGATTCGTTTGGGTACAACCGATCTTGCTAGCCCAAGTGACCTCCCATGACGAAAGAAAAGAGAGATGACAGAGCATGAGATCCTTTTAAGAGTAGCTCGAGGAAGCCCTCGTGCAATAAATTAATGAGATGATGAAAAAATTCGCTCAGATCCTGCAACGATTACCGATGGTAGCCAAGGCATCTTTGAAAAACATCATTTTCGAAGGTACGACACCCTTCAAGGTACAAGTTAATTTTTATATCCCTTTATTTTAAGGCCATATAGATGCAGATTCTCTAGAGAAATGGTTGAATCTACTAGAATATTATTAATCTGTCCAAAAAAAAATACGATGGCGAAAAGATCACCTTCATGCTCCTTAAAGTCATTCCCCGTGTTAAATCTTGGTGGCAAGGTTACTGGGAGAGGTACACCGTGGATGACTCTATGTTATTCAGGAGAGAAATCACCTGGTTATCCTTTGTGGATTCCCTCAAGGAGGAGTTCTACCTTTTTGGAAGCTATGATGACCAGTATATGAGATGGGAAACTCTACATCGGGAGAGAGACTAGACAATGTTAGAGTATATCAACATCCTCCATACCTTGCACTCAAATTTGGGTATTCAAGATTCAAAGAGACACCTAGTTTTGAAGTACCACAGTGGCCTACACATATACATACAAACATAGATGGATTTATTAGACATCTCCTCATTGGGAGTTTCTTATCGATATGTTGTCAAAATCGTGCAAAAAATTTAAGTAGCGAAATAAGTGGGAGTTCGGGTCTACAAATTCGCAACAAGATAAGTATGGTAAAGGTGGCCCTAACTCAAAAAAAATGGACATATCAAGGAAACCCAACCTTAAGAAAATAAGTCCAAGCCCTAAGCAAATAAGGGTAATGGGAAGATGAAAAAGGACAAGGGAAAGGGGTGTGAGTTTCACAAAATCCTCTGGCACAACACTGATGAATGTTGCTCAAAACAATCATTGTTGGATGATATTAAAGAAAATGAGTTAGATTTTAACTTGGACTCTAATTTAGAATAAGGAAAGTGGATCATCGATGCAGAACCTAGTGCTACCATCGCAACTGCAAATATCCAACCAGATGAGTTAGAGGAGCTTCAGGAGGGGGAGCACCTATTCCATTCACAGATGTGGGTGAAGAGGACCCTGCTATATTTCATTGTTGACATCGGGAGCTAGAAGAATTTGATCTTATCCAAGGTCATCAAGAGACTGAAACTACCAACAATGCCACACCCCCAACCATACACCATAAAATGGTTGAGCCGAGGACAAGATGTTGACATTAGCTAGCAATGTTGCATGTCCTATGACATCACACCCTTCAAAGATCAGGTATTATGTGATGTTTCCCCACTTTAATTCCGTGACGTTCTTTTAGGACAACCATATATGTGGAAAAGTCACATTGTTTATGAGTTTGATCCCCATAGTGTCATTTTTACTTTGGGAGGTCAATTGTACAGGATACCAGAGATAGTTCCAACTATTTCCATTTCATTGATCCCAGTAAAACAAATTCACAAAGTAATATCTGAGACCACAAATTTTTCTCTCTTCATGATCTGATCAAAAGGTGAACAGAACGTCACTATGACCACCATATCCTCAGCCCAAGACCTTTCTATACAACAAAAGAAATTTGAAAATATTTTAGAGGACCATAGAGATATTTTTGCTTCACCTATGGGGGTTCCTATGCATTTCCAAGTCAATCATTCCATTAACTTGTCGCTCGATGCTCCCTTACCCAATGGCCTAATCTACAGGCACTCCATTCTAGATAATGAGGAAATGAAACATCAAATTCATGAGCTCATCTAAAAGGGACACATTCGACTAATCTCCTCACCTTGTGGGAGCCCAATTGTGTTGATGGATAAGAAGGTTCCATGTGTTCAACATAGCTATAACATAGCTCTTCACAACTCTATTGGCCACTACCCATTTCAGGTGTGCTTTGGGTTGCAACCATTATCCCCCATTGATATAGCTCTTCCTACAACATATTCACTGACGAAGTCGTCCTACACTCATACCAAATTAGATCATGCAACCAAATTTGTTCAACAGATCTAGAACCTCCAACAACATGTTCATGACATCCTTCAAAAGGTCAATGCCAAGTACAAATAGGACAACTACTTTAGTAAGGCAATCAACTCACCAAGGTTCAGATTCAACAAAAATTTCCCCATATCCAAAGGAAACTTGATGCAATGGGAACCATTGCTCCATAAGGGGGGAGGATTGATCCATTTGAATCTTAGTGGTCATCCACCTTTTCCACTAAATCAATGTTTTTTGAGCCTAGAGTTTTGATAAACCATGATATTCATCCTTTTGATATTGTCAATAAGGAGGAATGTAATGTAATGTTATCTCCATTTGTTAATTACAACCATCATGCAATGATTTACTAGTGGTCTTATGTACATGCCTACAATGTTAATTAACTAGATCTCATCAAAACTCCACAGTTAATATCACTTGGGATAGAGTGGTACTAGGATGGGTGACCTTTCAAGAAGTCCTGGTGTTTTACATGCCTATGGAATTTTGTAAACTTAGACCAATTTATCCCACATGCCTCATGTGAATTATTGTCCTCTCACTCTATGTTAGAGACCTATTGTATTGTAAGTTGTAGGTTGGGAAAATCCTGACCCAACCACAAAGAAAGTGTTACAACCTGGGAATCCTACATTCAATGTTACCTCGATGTAGGTTATGCACTTCAAGGGTGACTAGGTGACTCTAGGGATGCAATCCCAGTGACCCTAGGGGGATTGAGATGGACATGGAAATGAATGGAATTGAAGCCCCTATAGGTAAATTCTAAGTGGGATTAAAGGTGGGAAAATATGCCTTGTAAGTCAAGTAATTATTTCTCCACAGGTATAGTACTTCTCCAGATGATTGTACCTGCTTGAGACACAAGAAAAGACACTTTGCAATGGTATATGATAGTTGGATCAGAAATTTAGTCTTGTTGTCCCGAATTTTCATCATTAAATAAAATTATATCAACAAATAAAACATCTAAATCAGCATACAAAGATCTAAACTAGTTAAGTAAATCAACATCAAAATTAACAATGAATATAAGCTTAAAGATGGCACTTAAGAAGCTAGAGAAAATGGTTGTTGTGAACATGTGTTTTATGAATAAAATTTCAGCCTTATGGATGTATCATTTAGTGGCATGCAGAAGCAAAATCAACCATGAAAAATTTCCAAGGACTAGCCCAAAATATGCATCCTAGTTATTAGAGTTAGTGTACAAAATTTAGGAGCTAGTCTAGGGTTAGTTTAGGAGTTATGATAGTGTTAGTAGCTAGGGTTATGCAGCCCTAATGGATGTAGGCTAAATTTTGTAACATAAATTAGAGTAGTGGGAGAGAGGGGGCACCCTATTGGGGGAAGACTCCTCTCAATGAGGAAAATCAACTTCAAGAAAGAAACCTTTCAAAAGACCAAAAATTGTGCTTCCCAAAGCAATGATTTTATCTCTCCAATGCAAAAAAATATGACTAGCTCCTTTACTATTGGGTTAATGGAGTTAACTAAACAAAGATATTATAGAAGCTACCTCCTTGGGGGTGTAAGCCGTTTTACTTCCCAAGGAAAGTTTATCTAGGCTAGGGTTTAAGCTAAGAGGGTATATGCCCTTATACTTCTCTTAGCAAACCCTTGTGAAATCAATGAGATGAAGCAATAAAATGATGAAGACTATGGTGGGGGTGTATGCCCTTATACTCCCCACCTAGATCCTAGCATAACAATACTTGAATTGAATAAAATTATAGCATAATAGTGGAAAACCATACCAAGATCAAGAGAAATGCCAATATAATCCACCACAAGAGCTACAAAACATCATCCAAGGATAGCACTAGACTTTCATCAACAATTCAAAAACCGATAGCCATAAAAAAATACACAAGAGATAAAAAGAGCCAAGTGTGGCGCAAATTTCAGACCAAGGCCTCTCACAAGAGGCAAAGTTATGATTAAAATGAGATCTTATGATCTCTATTTATACAAAATGTAGCTAACATAATTTGTCCACAAATTAAGGGTAAAACACAATATTATGGGTCAACAACCCTAATATTCCCCCCTTAACAAATTAATATTAAACAATTCACCTGAAATTCCACTTTTTGCACACAAAAAACCCTAATTTAGGAGGATGTCATCCCTTTAGGGGACGTTTTTCCACTTTGAGGAAGTCATTGGTGTTGGAGAAGCATGGGTAGGCCTCCAAAGGCCACATGTCAAGAATATAAGCACTCTCATCATGGTGAAGACATGTCTCCTCCTCAAACATCCATGTGTCAAAAGACTGGCATCTCACCACCATGTCCTTGCCCCAAAAGCATGACGTCAAGCTCAAAAATAGGATGTTTTTCCCCTCTTGGGAAAATCGTTTGGAAAGTGAGGTCTGGGCGAGGTCGTCCAAGTCATCATCAAGGCCTTCTAAGTCTAATCTCTCTCATCCAGCATGCGAGCCCTTGGAATCCAACATGTGGACTTGTAGCCCCATGGAAGCCCAAGCTAGGTTTGTTCTCCCAAAATTGTCCACCAACTAGGTCCTGCAAAGACAAATGAGAATTCCCTCCAAGGATATCAAGTCATAACATCATGACAAGTGAATCCAATCAATAGATAATCCATCTAATCATGTGCATCAAATATCACTATATCAAACAATTAACATCTCAAAGACACTACGTGACTTGTCAAGCTTGAATATGGGAGGGTTGACGAGGTGTCATATTGGGTTGATCTTGCCCTAGGTCAAGGAGAGCTTCCAAGACATCCCTCTGTAAGCCATGTAAAGTGGTTGAAGTGGTTGGGGTCAAGACTCAATGGGCATATGTCTCATGACATATATAAGGGGTCGTAGTGTCTCATTCAGGGGTGCCTTGGTAGACGGTGTGTGGTACCTTCGTCCACAATGCACTTTTTCCAAGCCCATTATTTTGCCTTGTATCTTTCTTTCTTTATTTTCTTGTAAAATAGCATAAGTAGAGGTTTAAGGTCACTACCTTGGCATGGTGACCAGGTGGTGGAAATCTCACCCACAAACACCTAATGTAAATGAGAAGGTTGGCTCGTGATGAGACTCCCCTTCTCTCAACCATGCAACTGAGAGCCATTACCCTGGTTTGGTGACTAGAGGATTGTAATGCAATACCACTAGATATTCATGGACATAATAGTTCATCTCGTGATGAGACCTCATATCCTTCAACTAACCTTTTAAGAATTCTTTATTATATTATGGGCCCCCTTTATTCAAATATAAGTGTTTCATTTCTTTCTTGGGTTATCCCTAGGCGAAGCATATGGAAGGTTTATACAAGGCTTTTATCTTTTACCCAACATCAACCCCTTTGGGCCTTTAGCCACTTCTTCCCATAGAATGAGAGACAACCCCTTCTTGGGTCAATACGCCCTAAAATCCCAAGAGATAAGGAAATGGAGGGGAACAATAATGGAAAGTGGTAAGTATGGTTGAGAACGTTATGATGGCTGATTAAGGGAGTTCCCAGTAGCAAACCCATCCCCAAGGAAAACCACTTACTAGGGAAAAATGTCAACCACCAAGGTGAAGCAAGGAAAAAGGCATAATGTCCAACCATATATCATGAAATCTAGAGAAATATAAGATACGGCATAATCAAATGTCTTAAATATTGAAATGATGATCACCATAATACTGACTTGTACCTCATGGAGCAAGGCCCACTGCCTTCCAAAAGCTAGTTGGTGTGGTGGATTGAATCTGCAAAACTGTGGCCATCTGTGGTAGTGAGTGGGTTTTCCATCTGTGCAAAAGGGTATTGTTGGTCATGTAGTCTCTCGAAATTCCATATATGCAACCTGAGGGCCTCCTCACATAATATTCTTAGTTATCCACAAAATGGGGATAACATTTGGCTCCACTTGGAGACATGTGCATGTCGTAGAGTGCATGAGAACCACAACATCTCATGGTAAACTTGTGCATGCAAGGAAACATCAAACTGTCAAGTGAAGGATGGCCTACTCATCCTTGTGCTCATATGATCATAATAAAAAACCAACTAAGCTAGAAAAATAAAATTTTGACATTTTTCAAAAATTTATAAGATAAGCATGAAATTATTATGCAAGTAGAGTAAAATGAAAATGAAATGAATATAAACTAATATGAGAAATCAAGATGCAAATCCAGGGAATCAAAATAACTTACCTACTTACCTGGGGCCTTTGGGCCTTGAGGATCACATGTTGGATGATGTCACGTAAATTCATACAACCAGTGGAACCATTTGATGATCTCATCAAAGTATCGCCCCCTATGCTTAATCATATAATACAAAAAGGACAAGTCAAGAACATAATAATCATGAGTATAAACACACATATAATCAATCATGAAATAAAACTCATGAAGATGGGTGGGAGGGAGGAAATCATGTTGGAAAGAGAAACCATCATCCTGATCATCCCATTTGAAAGTGTAGCCATAAGACTAATCAATCCATCTATGAAGAGGTCTACTATATGTAGACGAAGGCTCATATTCATCGTTGCATAAAGACTCACTACTTGTCGAGGGCTGAGAGGAGATGAGAGATCTAAAGAATACTGCATGATCTCTTGGAGAAGAGGGTAAGAGGAAATGAACAATCTCGTGTGTAGAAAAACATTGATTCTTCCTCTGCGAATATCCATGGAAATATCCAATATGAAAATAGTTTCACTTTGAAAAATGAACCTCTCATTGTTCTGAGGTGGCCACGTCCTGGTATTCCTCAAAATCTGAGCGCAACAGTTGAAAGTACTCATAAAACAAATATGCATCCTTAAAAGTGTATGTACCAAAGGATGAATGAATATCATGCTGCGACAAGTCATCCTCGAAAGGGAAGAACAAATATGTAACCATGTCATCACTAGGTTGCCAAACATATGAATCATATATGCATGGAGGCCATCCCTCTGAAAATGACATTTCAACCCCTTGTTCTTGAGAGCTACCCTCAATGTCATAAATGGGATCTCTATCAATAATGAAGTAACCCGCATCCCATCTACATCTTCCAACCTGTATGAAATCATCAATGTGTTCATGAACTATATCTCAGGGTTGTTCTGTAATATTCCCAAAAAATAATTAATTATTAAAGTAGGTATCCACTTAGGAAAAAAATTTCGTTTTTGGCAAATCCATATTTGGTAAATTATTTCCATTTGTGGAAAATCCGAATTTGGAATTTGATTAATTGTAATTAATTATTTGTGACCATTGGGAAAAGATTTGATTTGCCCAAATAACTCTTTGATTGTAAAATATGTAAAGACAAATATTTTTATATATTAATTGTTGAAGGACAAATTGAATAGCGAGGCTGGAAACAACTAACCATGACTCCATGAGTGGGGAACAAACTTGAATTACCTTAGGACAGAATTTTACAAGTGGCAAATGAGGAATTTAACCACTAGCAACCCTTGAAAATCAGGGATTTGTAAAGCTGCGAAAATTCCCAGGGAGGGAAAAATACCTAGGCACAAGATGCTCAAGATATAGAACATACAGGAGGAGGTGGGACACTGTTTAGTATGTTGGAAAACACATATCACTTGCTGTTACAAACACTGTTTAGTGTGAGGGAAGGGTATTTTTCTGATCTGAAAGGAGGACTGTAGAAGAAGAGGATCATTTCAATTTGCCCTTATGGACTCATGGTCAGGCTAGGGGGTGAACGAAGTAAGTAATTTGGTTGTTCTATTCTACAGTTGGGTGGAACTTGGTTGTTCCGTTTGTGTTCCAACATCTTATTCAGATATGTACACCTACTTATTTCCTTGTTGAATGTTTTGTTAATTATTAGCTTACAGAATGAAATGGCTATAGGATAATTATCTTACAGGTTGATTTTATTTACCGAGAAAGATGAGAAAGTTATGGTGAGTTTAACTACTAATGAAGTTGAATTATATATGTATAGATAGTAATATATGTATTTGATTGAACATGCATAAAGAATGTTAGAACTGTTGTTTGTGTTATGGAATTTACAAGTGAATACGTGTTTCACTAGAGGATAATTGTGTGTATTTCCATGTATATGTATAGTTATATTTATGTACATAAATATACATGAAGAATACCATATCATTTTTTGTACAGGTATCATAGAACAAAGATAAAGCAAATAACAATCCTCCCTTTTGAAAAGAAATTACATTTTATATATATGATGGTCCATAGACAACTGGAGATTCAATAGTTTACATAATACATGATACCACAGATGTTGTAAAATGTAGAATCATATTCAAATGGAGTTCTTTTACAACTGTGTATTCCAATAAGAAGTAAATTACAAATAATCGGTTTATACAAGAAAACCCTGATTCAAATTTATCATGGTAGAGTACCCTAGGGTAAGGTCCCTGCAATACTAACAAATAGAACCCGAAGAGTTTTAATTTGACCGACGATATTTGGAACTTGAATACCTTTCGAGTAATGCGATCCCTTTGTTTCGTTTCCTTTGAAATAACTAACCCTACAAGGGGAAAATCGACAGATGTCAGTAAACCATGTTAAAATAATTAAACGAAATTAAATAGTAAAGATTTAGCAAGTAAATAGTATTTAGCTTATAGCTGGCATGGATATGATTCTCCATTGGTGTTGAAGAGATGACCTGTCCACAGTCGAAAAGGGAGAACTGGACCTAGAAATGGATGATGGGTACCCTCGCAAGGAAAAACAGGGTCCCATCATTAGTTTTGCAGCCGAAAGGAATCTAACTGAATTCTCCAAAATTTAAACAAGTAATTAAACAGTTCTAAACGTTTAGTATTTTTCATAACCATAATAGTAAACTTCACATAGTATAGTCACATATCCCACAGAGGTGTATATTTTCACAATTCAGGAATACAGACAAAGATTGCGGGACATTTCTTCCATAACTATTAAAACTTACGAGTTGTTGATTAAAATCTCAGATAATAACACAAGTGTAAACTGAACTTAAAATACGGTTTACGAACCTACTGTAATATTCCTTTCCATCGAAAGACAGGCTATACAATTGAAGAAATTTAGACGGGATTCTGGAGATACTTCTTTTCACTACATTCTTTTACACAAACGAGGTACAATTTAAACACAAATTTCATGCACAAAGGACTTAGGGTGAATATTATATAAGTTTACTTGAGGTATAAACTCTGGTGGAATTTAATTATATACAMAAAGGGAAGTCTTATGAACATAACAAATTTCTGTATAAATATGTGAAACATAAATCAGAAAGTATTACAGGCCAGTTACTAAAATTATACACTTAGGTAAGAAAACCTTACTACATACACAGGGGATTTTTTTTTATGAATATACATCGTGTAATTTGAAAATGAAATAAATCACAGTAAGCCCCAAGATGTGTATTCCCAGATTTAAGAGACGGTAGTTCATGAATTCATGCCATCTTTGCCTCTTTACGAATCCAAGAGATTTATCACATAATAAAAAATGAATAATAATATACAGTTTATACATACAATGAACACCATAAGAGGATTTAAGAGTCAATGTAGAAACCCAAAGAAAAATTTAACCATAGGATTTTCGGGTGATAGATATTCCATGAACAAACATCAAACAAATTACAAGCATAAATGATAAGGAGAAGATTGAGGTCACGACCTCACTTCTTTCTGAAAAAACCCTTAATATTATTATAGGAACAATTCTTGAACCAGAAAGATAAATTGCCTATAAAAACTTCAAACAAGCCCACAATGAAAACCACGAATAGAGGGTGATTATACTCGTTAGAAAAACTAATATCGTAAACCGCCACGAGTTACCCGATGGAGATATATTACACATATCATGGATGTCAACATTATTCAGATATTTAAGTGACAACAGAAATAAGAACCTCAAACCCGAAAGTTGTAAGGGATAGTTACAGAGGCAATGACGAACACGACTAACATTTATAAACTACCACTTCCTATTTTTTCTTAGACTAACTCAAGCAATAGTGTTTCTTCTTGGATTTACCTGGTATACGAGGAAACTAGGTGGTTGCATGCCTTCATTTTACTTATGCAAAGCAAGACCACTCCCAGTCACCAAATATACACCAGATAAAACATTACAGGGTTTTGCGCTGAGCGTTTTTGCAAAGTGCATAGAGCCAAAGGAAAAATGATGCATTAGTTACCCATAAAGACTTCATAGTGCAGAGTAATGGTGAAAGGATGTTCGGGTACTCTGGACATGTGAATAAACACATATGGCATGGCCACATTGGACATGATAACCTAGCCACCAATACGTTGCATAACCCTCTTAATTATCAACTAGAGAATTGATGTGTTTATGAACAGACATAACATCCCCCTTAACCTAGCACAACTTAATGCATTTAGTGTTGGGCCATGTCACCAGGTCGGGTGGGTTTTCATGTTGAACAATTAAGATTCAAAGTTGGATTAAATGCGCTACCAAGCTTAGGGTTACGACCTATCATACCTAACAGGATGCTAACCCCTTAAATGCTAAGCATTTGTATACCGAGCAACCCTTTGTTACAACTGGCATGGATTAAGTTCATATAGTTACCATGTTGAAGTTTTAACGAAAAACTAACAAGATATGACCACTGTATGTAAAATTTAGAATGCACATACAGTAAGGGTAAATGGGCCATTCTTAAGTGGACATGTTTTTATTTATACAAACGTTAAGAACCCCGTGTGGTGAATGTATTACCTTCCATAAACATTGCAAAGGAATAAGTCTTCTATGTATGACTATATGTATAGATATAGGAATGATATATATATCTATATGGATATGAGGTGAGGATTGCCTATCCCATGATAACTCGAAACAATCTCTATACATGTGATATAAGAGTATAATGGGAATAACTTAACATATGGGATTGTTTTGTGGTAAGTTTAAAAATGCTCATTTATTGGATATGAAGTGTAAGGTGCTAAGTCTTGATCTAAAGATAGAGCTTTTGGTAAAAACACTTTTTATGGATCCCTTTGATAGAAGTAGAAACCATGTTAGCATAGGGTTACCATAGCCCTTTATGGACACAACAAGACTTATAGGTCCACTTTGATATTGCAGTTTCATGAATAGTCTAAACATTAGCCCATTCAAGAAGATAAAACTGTATGCGCATTCTAAATTTTACATACAGTGGTGAATTCAAGAAGATAAAACTGTTCACCTTTGATGGATAATCCAAGAAAGGAGAGGAGGCTGAAGCATGGTTACTGGATATAAAAACGTATTTCCAGATTTATAATTATTCTAGTAACATGAAGGTCAGAATGGGTAGTTATAACCTAAAAGGAAAGGAGAGTATCTGGTGGTAGGACTTGAAGTTGGCCAAGGGTTTAAAGGAGAAACAAATGGAATGGTCGGATTTCAAGAAATACTTCAAGAGACAATATTTATCAGAAAGTTATTATGAAATAAATACCAAATAATTTTATGAGCTAAGACTTGGACAAATGACCATGCACGACCTAATAAATAAATTTACTAAATTATTAAGATTTGTGCCATACATCAGGGAAGACAGTAAAAATTCAGCGATTCCTAATATGCCTACGACAGTCCTATAAGGATAGAATTTAATTCGGCAATCCCAAGACCTTGAGTGAAGTTTTTATAAAGGACTGGATGTGCTATGATCTCTAGAAACAACGGTCTAAACTTACCAAGGCTTGGAAGGACAAGAAATAGAACATAATGAATCAGTGGAAGAAAGGATTCTATCCAACCCCTTTCTGGAATGCGACAAAGAATTTCCAAAGGAAAAATTTTCATTCCAATAACCAGAACACCCAAGGGGGAGGTAGACCAATTAATCTGGGAACCAAGAAATTTGGGGACAGCCCCAGGGAACCGTTAAAATGTTGGGAGTGTGGAGAACCTCACTTAAGGAGGAACTGTCCATGTTTATCTTCCGCAACAAGGACCACAGTTCATAACTGGCAAGAGGCCTTTACAGTAGGAGATGTGGGCAGAAGCATACATAGAATTAATACAGTTGTGGATGGTCGACAAATTGATCATCAATACACTACAGTGGAAGTTGAAGGTAAAGTTAATAATAATCGTATTTGTATTTTAATTGAACCAGGAGCTACTCTAAGTTATGTTACTCCTGGTATAGTTGATTCAAACAAGATTAAGAAAGTAAAGAATACTAAATCCTGGTTAGTACAGCTAGCAACAAGAACAAAAATAAAAGTAACAGACTTCATTTATGATTGTGAACTCAGTTTAGGCAACCAAAATACAAAGTTAAATCTGAATATTTTACTGTTGGGATTGTACGATATAATCATTGGAATGGAGTGGTTAGAGAAACATAAAGTAATTATGGATTGTTAAGAAAAATCACTTACTTACAAAGACGGAAATAATACAGTTAGGACAGTACAAGGCATTAGAAAACCAGTCTCAATTAGGCATATTTCAACCATGCAGTTTAAGAAATGCATGAATAAAGGTTGTCAGATTTATGCTATTCAAGTGAAAGAGCTATTAGAAAAGGAAGTTAATCCCACCCTAGAAGACTTTAATGTCTTACATGAGTTTAGAGATTTATTTGTCGATGAAATACCAGAACTGTCTCCAAGGAGAGAGGTAGATTTATCCATCGATCTGATGCGTGGATCAACCCCGATATCAAAGGCACCCTATAGGATGAGTTTACCCAAATTAACAGAACTGTAAATTCAGCTACAAGAACTATTGGAAAAGGAATACATCAGACCAAGTGTCTCTCCTTGGGGAGAACCAGTCCTTTTCATTAAAAATAAATATGGGACTTTAAGATAATGTATTTATTATCAACAATTAAACAAAATGACTATTAAGAACAAGTATCCTCTACCCATAATTAACGATCTGTTTGACCAAGTGGGAGGGGAAAATATTTTTTCTAAGTTAGATTTAAGATCTGGTTATCACCAGGTAAGAATAAAGGATGAATTTATAAGTAAAACAACATTTAGAATGAGATATGGGCATTATGAGTTTGTTGTTATTCCGTTTGGTCTCACTAATGCACCAACAACATTTATGTGTTTAATGAATAACATATTCAGTCAATTTTTGGATAAATTTGTTTTGGTATTTATTGACGACATTTTAGATTATTTGAAAACAGAAAAAGAACATGAAGAACATTTAAATATAGTATTGAAGACCTTAAGGAAACGCAAGTTGTATGCAAAATTTGACAAATGTGACTTCTACCAAAAGAGAATACAATACCTAGGACATGTAATATTTGAAGAAGGTATTGCAGTTGACCCATGAAAGATAAGAGCCATCATGGAATGGCCTATCCCTAAGGATGTGGAGGACATCCAGTCATTCATGGGAATTATCGGTTACTACCGTAGATTTATCGAGGGGTTCTCCAAGATTGCATACCCAATCACATCCCTACAAAAAAGGGAACAAATTTTAATTGGTCACAAAAATTTCAAGACGGTTTTAATAAGTTAAAAGAATTGTTAACTACCGCACCTATTTTAAGGGTAGAAGACCTTGAAAAAGACTTTACAGTGTGCGTGGATGTGAGAAAAGAAGGCTTTGTTACAAATCATGAAATTTAAAAGAGCATGAATGAAACTACCGCACCTATTTTAAGGGTAGAAGACCTTGAAAAAGACTTTAGAGTGTGCGTGGATGTGAGAAAAGAAGGCTTTGTTACAAATCATGAAATTTAAAAGAGCATGAATGAAACTACGTCACACACGACTTGGAATTAACAGCTTTAATTCATGCTCTAAAAATGTGGTGACACTACTTAATGGGAAGAATTTTTTTGTTGCTAACCGATAAGAGTGGTGTGAAATTCTTATTCAGTCAACCGGATCTTAATGCAAGGAAAACAAGGTGCTTGTCCTTCTTGAGTGAATTCGATTTAGAATTAAAGCACATCCAGGGTAAAGAAAATAAAGTGGAAGATGCCTTAGGTAGAAGAACTCATTGTTTGAGATAAGTATTAGCAGGGAAAAAAATGACATTGAACAAAGGCTAAAATATGCAAGTGATGCAAACCAAAAATACATCAAAACAATGGCATATTTATGGGGTAATGCATAAAATTTGGACAAAACAGATATGATTTTGGATAGAAATGGATTGATAAGATTCAAAAACAAGATGTACATACCATATTCTGCTGAATTAAAGATAATAATTTTGGCTGAAGTGCATAAGAAGCCATATTCTGGTCATCCAGGATACCATAAAATGGTAACAACATTAAGGAATTTGTTTTATTGGCCTAACATGAAATATGAGATAGTTGAATACTTATCTAAATGCCTAGACTGTCAACAGGTTAAGGCTAAACATCAACATCCAGCTGGCCTATTACATCCTCTACCTATACCATAATGGAAGTGGGAAACTATCTCATTGGACTTTATCGCAGGTTGGCATAAAACTAAAAAGCATAATGATTCAATTATGGTAGTGATTGATAAACTTAGCAAATTGGCACATTTTATTCCTGTGAAATCTACTTATAAATCTATTAACATCGCTAAAATATTTATCAAGGAACTATTTAGATTGCATGGTATTCCTAAAATCGTGATTTCAGATAGAGATGTCAAATTTACATCAACATTTTGGAAAGAATTGTTTGCAGGGTTGAATACTAACATTAATTTCAGCACACCCCGGATGGGGTGCTAGTGGGTTCCTTGTGGAAACGGCTGGGAGCGGACATAGTCCGATGCAACACGAAGCCACGTGATGGGCTCGTGCCACAGGATGATGTCGTCCCGGGAGTTTAATTGCATTAACGTCGCGGTAATGGGCATTAACGCCACCCTTTTCTCCTTCGCATTTTGTTCTATGGCTCGGCTCGTTGTTTTGGTTATCGATCCATGTATGTAGTTTGAAGGGATCCTCCCTTCACAGTGAAAACAGGACCTGGCTCGCTCCCTCCGGACTGCTGTTGGCTTCGTTGTTTTCCTGTACCTTTGGTTTAACCTCGTCCAGACCTGTCCACCTGCACACATGAAAGAACGGCTTAGAGGAAGACCGAGGAGGGGCTCTCCGTGGAAGCCCCGTCGACCCCCGATCTCGCCTTCAGTTTCACCCTCCACCTGTTCATCCTCCCATCCTCAAACTCCGTCCACAGCTGCCACCCCGCCACCTTCGCAGTGTATGCTTCTTCATTCCATGGCTACTATCCCATGAGGGCTGGCCCCGCTTCTGAGATGTCCTCAGGACCCCCGGATGCAGTTCTCAGCTACAATGTCTATCCCTGGGCCTTCGAGCAATCTGAGTAGTGCACCACCGACATATGGTGAGTTTAAACAAGCGCGCCTCCACCCCACAGACCACCTCGACAACGAGCACTTCAGGGATCGACTGGTCATTCTGTATGACTTAGTTTTTGAGCTCAGGAAGGAGGTGGCGGACCTCAAGTATCGCCTACAGGCCACAGAAGAAAACGTAGTGACCTTTCTTCAAATCCTCTCTACTATGCACTCGGAGCTCTCCTCGGACCCGGTTGACTATGCTCCAGGGGAGGCACCTGATACTATTACGGGTGCAAGAATGGATAGACTGCAGCGACCAGCAGATGCGAAGCAGGAGAAAGCGGAGCGAAGAGGCCAAGCTGAGGACACAGAGCATGATGAGAGAAAGGAAAAGCATTGGGATGACCAGCCAACATATATTGAAGAAGAACTGTGGATAGAGGACCTCCGAGCCACGTGGATAGGCTATTTTCCAGGTGTTTATCTCATTAGTCTTGTTTGTCAAGTTTTCTAAGGTTCATAGTTTAGATGACAGTCCGTCTGAACTTTGTTTTTTACTGGACTAGTGACCTTCTTAGACTTGTGAATTGGGGGCTGGATGGAATGGTTTCCCCTCTGTTGGGGCAGTCCGGTAACTGCAGCCAGTATATTGCTGTATTCTGGTACTTTTATCAGCTTTAGCAGGCTCTTAATATAACATATACTTCTTATTTACAAAAAAAAACATTAATTTCAGCACAAGCTACCATCCACAAACGAATGGGTAAACTAAATGAATGAATCAGATTGTGGAAGATATGTTATGAATGTACGTAAGGATGAAAACAACTAAGTGGGAGGAATACCTACACTTAGTGGAATTTGCGTACAATAACGGTTATCAAACATGAGCTAAGATGAGCCCCTTAGAAATATTGTACGATAAAAAGTGTACAACTCCAATTAGATGGGATAACCCAATTGACAGACTCATGATGGGACCAGAAATGCTCTAGCAAATGGAGAAAACGGTAAGAAAGGTATAGTAGAATTTAAAGGAGGCACATGACAGACAGAAAAGCTACGCAGATTTGAAAAGGAGACACTAGGAATTCCAAGTTGGAGACCACGTGTATTTGAATGTCAAAGAAAGAAGAAGTTCATTGAAGCTAGGAAACTATTCAAATTTGATGCCCAGGTTTTGTGGCCCCTTTGAGATTATGGCTCGAATTGGACCAGTGGCATATCAACTTGAACTCCCTACAAATTTAAAAGTTCATAATGTTTTTCATGTTGAAAAAGTATATTCACGATCTTACTCACATCATTGATTGGAACATGATGCAGGTGGAACAAGAAGGCGAGTTCAAAGTGGAACCTTTGTGCATTCTGGACAGGAAAGAAACACTACTACGGAACAGAGCCATCACCCATGTAAAAGTGAAATGGAAGCACTTTAGTCCCAAGGAGTCCACTTGGGAATTGAAGGAAGATTTGTAGAAATCTTATCCAACCCTATTCCAAGAGAGGAATGAACACCGAGGACAGTGTTGTACTAAAGGGGGAGAGGATGTAATATCCCCCCAAAATAATTAATTATTAAAGTCGGTATGCACTTAGGAATAAATTTCTATTTTTGGCAAATTTGTATTTGGAAAATTGTTGCCATTTATGGAAAATCTGAATTTGGAATTTGATTAATTCTAATTAATTATTTGTGACTGTTGGGAAAAGATTTGATTTTCCCAACTAACTCTTTGACTGTGACACATGTAAAATACAAATATTTTTATATATTAATTGTTGAAGGACAAATGGAACAACCAGGTTGAAAACAATTGACCATGACTCCATAAGTGGGGAACATACTTGAATTACCTCATGGATGGATTTTACAAGTGGAAAATGAGGAATTTGACCACTGGCAACCCTTAAAAATCTGGGATTTGTAAATATGTGAAAAATACCAAGGAGGGAAAAATACCTAGGCACAAGATGCTCATGATACAGAACATACAGGAGGAGGCATGACGTTGCTTAGTATGTTGGAAAAAGGACATCACTTATTGTTATGAACACTGTTTAGTGTGAGGAAATGGGATTTTTCTGATTTGAAAGGAGGACTGTAGTAGAAGAGGATCATTTCAATTCGCCCTTATGGACTCATGGTCAGGCTAGGGGGTGAACAAAGCAAGTAATTTGACTAATTTTTTCTATGGTTGGGTGGAACTTAGCTGTTCCATTTGTGTTCCAACATCTTATTCAGATATGTACACCTACGCATTTCCTTGTTGAATGTTTTGTTAATTATTAGCTTACATAATGAAATGGCTATAGGATAATTATCTTACAGGTTGATTTTATTTACTAAGAAAGATGAGAAACCTATGGTGAGTTTAACTACTAATGAAGTTGAGTTATATATGTATAGATAGTAATATATGTATATGATTGAGCATGCATAAATAATGTAAGAAATGTTGTTTCTGTTCTGGAATTTACAAGTGAATACATGCTTCAATAGAGGATAATTGTGTGTATTTCCATGTATGCGTATAATTATTTATGTACATAAATATACATGCAAAATACCATATCAGTCTTTGTACATGTATCATAGAACAAAGATAAAGCAAATAAAAGTCCTCCCTTTTGAAAATAAATTACATTCTATATATATGATGGTCCAGGAATCTAATTGAATGCTCCAGAATGTAAAGGAATATAACTGAATGCTCCAAAATGTAAACAAGTAATTAAATAGTTCTAAATGTTTAGTATTTTTCATACCCAGAATAGTAAAGTTCACACAGTATAGTCACATATCCCATAGAGGCATATATTTTCCCAATTTGGGACTACAGACAAACATTGCAGGACATTGCTTCCATAAATGTTAAAACATACGAGTTGCTGATTAAAAACTCAGATAATAACAAAAGTGGAAATTGAACTTAAAATACGGTTTACGAACTTACTGTAATCTTCCTTTCCATCGAAAGACAGTCTGTACAATAGAAGAAATGTAGATGGGATTCTGGAGTTACTTCTTTTCACTAATTTCTTTTACACAGGCGAACTACAGTTTAAACATAGATTTCATGCACATATGACTTAGGAAGAATATTATATAAGTTTACTTGAGGTATAAACTCTGGTGGAATTTAATTATATACACAGAGGAAAGTCTTACGACCTTAACAAATTTCTGTATAAATATGTGAAATGTAAATCAGAAAGTATTGCAGGCCAGTTACTAAACTTGTACACTTAGATAATAAAACCTTACTGCATACACATGGGATTTTTTTTTACGAATATACATCGTGTAATTTGAAAATGAAATAAATCCTAGTAATCCCTAGGATGTGTATTCACAGATTTAAGAGTTGATAGTTCGGGGGTTCATGCCATCTTTGCCTCTCGACGAATCCAGGATATTTATCACATAATAAAACATGAATAATAATATATATTTATACATACAGTGAACACCATAAGCGGATTTAAGAGTCAATGTAGAAACCCAGAGACAGATTTAACCACGGGATTTTCGGGTGATAGATATGCTGTGAACAAACTTCAAACAAATTACAAGAATAAACGATAAGGAGAAGATCGAGGTCATGGCCTCACTTATTTTCGACAAAAACCTCAATATTATTACGGGAACAATTCTTGAACCAGAAGGATAAATTGCCTGTAAAAACTTCAGACAAGCCCCCAATGGAAACCACAAATAGAGGGTGTTTACACTTGCTTGAAAAACTAATATCGTAAACCTCCACGAGTTAATTGATGGAGATATATTAAACAAAGTGTGGATGTAAATGTTATTAAGAGGTTTAAGTGACAACAAAAAGAAGAACCTCCAACCCAGAATCCATAAGGGATAGTTATAGAGGCACTTATGAACACGACTAACATTTATAAACTACCACTTCCTATTTTTTCTCAGACTAACTCAAGCGATAGGGTTTCTTCTTGGATTTACCTAGTATAGGAGGAAACTAGTTGGTCGTACACCTTCATTTTCCTTATGCATAGAAATACCACTCCCAGTCTCTGAATATACATAGGAGAAAACATTACAGGGTTTTACATTGAGCATTTTTGCAAAGTGCACAGAGCCAAAGGAAACACGATGCATTAGTTACCCAGAAATCCTTCACAGTGCAGAGTAATGGTGAAAGGATGTTCGGGTACTCTGGCCATGTGAATAAACACATATGGAATGGCCACATTGGACACAATAACCTAGCTACCAATACGTTGCAGAACACTCTTAATTATCAACCAGAGAATTGATGTGTTTATGGACAAACATAACATAGCCCTTAACCTAGCACAACTTAATGCATTTAGTACTGGGTCATGTCACCAGGTCGGGTCGGTTTTCATGATTAATAGTTAAGATTCAATGTTGGATTAAATGTGCTACCAGGCTTAGGGTTATGACCTGTCATACCTAACAGGATGCCAACCCCTTAAATGCTAAACATTTGTATACCGAGAAACCCTTTCATTACAAGTGGCATGCATTAAGTTCATATAGTTACCATGTTGAAGTTTTAATGAAAAATTGACAAGATATGACCGCTCTATGTAAATGTTAGAATGTGCATACGGTAATGGTAAAGGGGCCATTCTTAAGTGGAGATTATTTTATTTATAGCAACGTTAAGAACCCCATGTGGTGAATTTATTACCTTCCATAACGATCGCAAAGGAATAAGGCTACTATGTATGACTATATGTATAGATATAGGAATGATATATATATCTATATGGATATGAGGTGAGGATTGTATATCCCATGGTAACTCCAAACAATCTCTATACATGTGATATAAGAGTATAATGAGAAGAACTTAATATATGGGATTATTTTGTGGTAAGCTTAAAAATAATTATATATTGGATATGAAGTGGAAGGTGCTAAGTCTTGATCTAAAGATAGATCTTTTGGTAAAAACACTTTTTATGGATCCCTTCAATAGAAGTAGAAACCATGTGAGGATAGGTTTACTATATCCCTTTATGGACACAACAAGACTTACATGTCCACTTTGATATTACAGGTTCTTGAATAGTCTAAACATTAGCCTGTTATGTTAAAATGTGCAATGTATTGAACAATTTTGTATACACTAAATTATTTTAATAGGCGTGACTTCACTTAGAAAAGTTAACTATATTGTATTGGTACATGTCGTATTCTGATAGTGACAATAATAGATTTAGCTTGATCAAGTTTATTAGAGTAAAGAAGCTTTAATGCACATCACAATTTTTTTTATTTGGTAAATTTTGTGTAGATTACATGTTCCATGAATTCATCTGCATCATAGAAGCTTATCGCTTACTCACAAGACTGGATAAATTCATTTTCTTCAAAAGGGCAAGTAGATAAGAAAGTCTCGCTTAGGACTTTTGTAAGTGAAACTTCATCGAGATCCTTTTGGCAGTTTTCTTCATTTCCACAATCATGGAACAATGCATCATCAAAGTTTTCAAAAGGATTATAACTATCATGTTCTCTTCTTTATGTGTAGGAGTAGCAGAGGTTTGGATGCCCTCATCAAGTGGAAGAGAATATACTTCATCTTCATCATATGTCTCATCTGGATCTTCTTCATCAGGATCTTCTTCAAGATTTTCTCCATCTATTGTCTCATAATCGATCAGAAAACCTGCTTGGAAAAGACTCTGTTTGAGCTCTAGGAAAGCATCTTGCAAACTTTGAATAGTTGGTTGATATTTCCTGAGAAAATCTTCAATGAGATTTGTAGAAGAAGGGATACTCTTTGGATCACATGAGTGTGAAAACCAATACTTTTGACTTGATTTTAGTGAAGACACAAAAATTTTCATCAAAAAACCTTCATCTAGCACATTTAATCTTGAAGCATAATTCATTTAATTCATGACATGGGTGACTGCTAGAGTTAGATCATCGTCAAATTTGGGGCAACTTTCCCTCCACTCTGAGGAGAAATAACTTGGATATCCAAGAATATCCTTAACATCAAAGGAGGGATAAAACATATACAATTCCTATGGTAAGTCTCATGAGGCCATTGTTCCATTACTTAGGGTAATAGCTCAATGGAGTCGCAAAATGAGATCAAGGTTCACCAAAGGATGGAAGAGGATTAGGGAAAAGTAGGTTCTCGGAAGGTGGAGTCACCAAATGAGATTCAATACGAACTCTATAATAGCCTCCTCGTTATGACAACAATGTTGCTAACAGGTGCAATTTTTTTTTTTGTGGTTAAGGTATGTGCGCGTGTGTAGAAGTAACAGGCCCACTTGAATCTACGTCGCCACTTGAAAACCAACAAGACGCAACCATGATGTTCATCACAAGAAGACTGAAGGCACACAAGGAGTAACCACAAGCAATAAACGATCATAGACACAAGGCGCACAACGCAAACATTTAACGACACACTGGGTTATGCACCATACGAACACAGAGGGAAGAATCCATAGTGGTAGATCTTACCATTTCTGCACAGGAAAGCAGGGTGTTTAATCTTAGTTCGCTACTCCGGAGAGAGAGAAGGTCAAATAGGCTCCTGGCCGACTACTCAGGTAGAAACTAGTAATATCCGACAGGCGTGTCGCAAGAGTGGAACCCTGCCTTTAAAGGGACCAAGACTCTTGATACGGCACTGGATTCTTTACACAATAAAATCACGCACACAGACATAACTCCTAAGGCTACATGGAGGTGTCTACATCCCGCCCGACACAATCAATATCAACTAAGATGCTAAATCTACCAACATCAATGAGTCACTGAGATTCGTTCTAACAACCCAATGCAATTAAACCAAGGCGGAGAGTACACTTTACTGTAATTCATCGTACATTAACCTTAATTATTCGCGCAATGAAAACCAACGTCAT
>ML778166.1:522772-556332 GCA_009831015.1 Picea engelmannii | reverse complement strand
TGATATGGTATTCTTCATGTATATTTATGTACATAAATATAACTATACATATACATGGAAATACACACAATTATCCTCTAGTGAAACACGTATTCACTTGTAAATTCCATAACACAAACAACAGTTCTAACATTCTTTATGCATGTTCAATCAAATACATATATTACTATCTATACATATATAATTCAACTTCATTAGTAGTTAAACTCACCATAACTTTCTCATCTTTCTCGGTAAATAAAATCAACCTGTAAGATAATTATCCTATAGCCATTTCATTCTGTAAGCTAATAATTAACAAAACATTCAACAAGGAAATAAGTAGGTGTACATATCTGAATAAGATGTTGGAACACAAACGGAACAACCAAGTTCCACCCAACTGTAGAATAGAACAACCAAATTACTTACTTCGTTCACCCCCTAGCCTGACCATGAGTCCATAAGGGCAAATTGAAATGATCCTCTTCTTCTACAGTCCTCCTTTCAGATCAGAAAAATACCCTTCCCTCACACTAAACAGTGTTTGTAACAGCAAGTGATATGTGTTTTCCAACATACTAAACAGTGTCCCACCTCCTCCTGTATGTTCTATATCTTGAGCATCTTGTGCCTAGGTATTTTTCCCTCCCTGGGAATTTTCGCAGCTTTACAAATCCCTGATTTTCAAGGGTTGCTAGTGGTTAAATTCCTCATTTGCCACTTGTAAAATTCTGTCCTAAGGTAATTCAAGTTTGTTCCCCACTCATGGAGTCATGGTTAGTTGTTTCCAGCCTCGCTATTCAATTTGTCCTTCAACAATTAATATATAAAAATATTTGTCTTTACATATTTTACAATCAAAGAGTTATTTGGGCAAATCAAATCTTTTCCCAATGGTCACAAATAATTAATTACAATTAATCAAATTCCAAATTCGGATTTTCCACAAATGGAAATAATTTACCAAATATGGATTTGCCAAAAACGAAATTTTTTTCCTAAGTGGATACCTACTTTAATAATTAATTATTTTTTGGGAATATTACAGAACAACCCTGAGATATAGTTCATGAACACATTGATGATTTCATACAGGTTGGAAGATGTAGATGGGATGCGGGTTACTTCATTATTGATAGAGATCCCATTTATGACATTGAGGGTAGCTCTCAAGAACAAGGGGTTGAAATGTCATTTTCAGAGGGATGGCCTCCATGCATATATGATTCATATGTTTGGCAACCTAGTGATGACATGGTTACATATTTGTTCTTCCCTTTCGAGGATGACTTGTCGCAGCATGATATTCATTCATCCTTTGGTACATACACTTTTAAGGATGCATATTTGTTTTATGAGTACTTTCAACTGTTGCGCTCAGATTTTGAGGAATACCAGGACGTGGCCACCTCAGAACAATGAGAGGTTCATTTTTCAAAGTGAAACTATTTTCATATTGGATATTTCCATGGATATTCGCAGAGGAAGAATCAATGTTTTTCTACACACGAGATTGTTCATTTCCTCTTACCCTCTTCTCCAAGAGATCATGCAGTATTCTTTAGATCTCTCATCTCCTCTCAGCCCTCGACAAGTAGTGAGTCTTTATGCAACGATGAATATGAGCCTTCGTCTACATATAGTAGACCTCTTCATAGATGGATTGATTAGTCTTATGGCTACACTTTCAAATGGGATGATCAGGATGATGGTTTCTCTTTCCAACATGATTTCCTCCCTCCCACCCATCTTCATGAGTTTTATTTCATGATTGATTATATGTGTGTTTATACTCATGATTATTATGTTCTTGACTTGTCCTTTTTGTATTATATGATTAAGCATAGGGGGCGATACTTTGATGAGATCATCAAATGGTTCCACTGGTTGTATGAATTTACGTGACATCATCCAACATGTGATCCTCAAGGCCCAAAGGCCCCAGGTAAGTAGGTAAGTTATTTTGATTCCCTGGATTTGCATCTTGATTTCTCATATTAGTTTATATTCATTTCATTTTCATTTTACTCTACTTGCATAATAATTTCATGCTTATCTTATAAATTTTTGAAAAATGTCAAAATTTTATTTTTCTAGCTTAGTTGGTTTTTTATTATGATCATATGAGCACAAGGATGAGTAGGCCATCCTTCACTTGACAGTTTGATGTTTCCTTGCATGCACAAGTTTACCATGAGATGTTGTGGTTCTCATGCACTCTACGACATGCACATGTCTCCAAGTGGAGCCAAATGTTATCCCCATTTTGTGGATAACTAAGAATATTATGTGAGGAGGCCCTCAGGTTGCATATATGGAATTTCGAGAGACTACATGACCAACAATACCCTTTTGCACAGATGGAAAACCCACTCACTACCACAGATGGCCACAGTTTTGCAGATTCAATCCACCACACCAACTAGCTTTTGGAAGGCAGTGGGCCTTGCTCCATGAGGTACAAGTCAGTATTATGGTGATCATCATTTCAATATTTAAGACATTTGATTATGCCGTATCTTATATTTCTCTAGATTTCATGATATATGGTTGGACATTATGCCTTTTTCCTTGCTTCACCTTGGTGGTTGACATTTTTCCCTAGTAAGTGGTTTTCCTTGGGGATGGGTTTGCTACTGGGAACTCCCTTAATCAGCCATCATAACGTTCTCAACCATACTTACCACTTTCCATTATTGTTCCCCTCCATTTCCTTATCTCTTGGGATTTTAGGGCGTATTGACCCAAGAAGGGGTTGTCTCTCATTCTATGGGAAGAAGTGGCTAAAGGCCCAAAGGGGTTGATGTTGGGTAAAAGATAAAAGCCTTGTATAAACCTTCCATATGCTTCGCCTAGGGATAACCCAAGAAAGAAATGAAACACTTATATTTGAATAAAGGGGGCCCATAATATAATAAAGAATTCTTAAAAGGTTAGTTGAAGGATATGAGGTCTCATCACGAGATGAACTATTATGTCCATGAATATCTAGTGGTATTGCATTACAATCCTCTAGTCACCAAACCAGGGTAATGGCTCTCAGTTGCATGGTTGAGAGAAGGGGAGTCTCATCACGAGCCAACCTTCTCATTTACATTAGGTGTTTGTGGGTGAGATTTCCACCACCTGGTCACCATGCCAAGGTAGTGACCTTAAACCTCTACTTATGCTATTTTACAAGAAAATAAAGAAAGAAAGATACAAGGCAAAATAATGGGCTTGGAAAAAGTGCATTGTGGACGAAGGTACCACACACCGTCTACCAAGGCACCCCTGAATGAGACACTACGACCCCTTATATATGTCATGAGACATATGCCCATTGAGTCTTGACCCCAACCACTTCAACCACTTTACATGGCTTACAGAGGGATGTCTTGGAAGCTCTCCTTGACCTAGGGCAAGATCAACCCAATATGACACCTCGTCAACCCTCCCATATTCAAGCTTGACAAGTCACGTAGTGTCTTTGAGATGTTAATTGTTTGATATAGTGATATTTGATGCACATGATTAGATGGATTATCTATTGATTGGATTCACTTGTCATGATGTTATGACTTGATATCCTTGGAGGGAATTCTCATTTGTCTTTGCAGGACCTAGTTGGTGGACAATTTTGGGAGAACAAACCTAGCTTGGGCTTCCATGGGGCTACAAGTCCACATGTTGGATTCCAAGGGCTCGCATGCTGGATGAGAGAGATTAGACTTAGAAGGCCTTGATGATGACTTGGACGACCTCGCCCAGACCTCACTTTCCAAACGATTTTCCCAAGAGGGGAAAAACATCCTATTTTTGAGCTTGACGTCATGCTTTTGGGGCAAGGACATGGTGGTGAGATGCCAGTCTTTTGACACATGGATGTTTGAGGAGGAGACATGTCTTCACCATGATGAGAGTGCTTATATTCTTGACATGTGGCCTTTGGAGGCCTACCCATGCTTCTCCAACACCAATGACTTCCTCAAAGTGGAAAAACGTCCCCTAAAGGGATGACATCCTCCTAAATTAGGGTTTTTTGTGTGCAAAAAGTGGAATTTCAGGTGAATTGTTTAATATTAATTTGTTAAGGGGGGAATATTAGGGTTGTTGACCCATAATATTGTGTTTTACCCTTAATTTGTGGACAAATTATGTTAGCTACATTTTGTATAAATAGAGATCATAAGATCTCATTTTAATCATAACTTTGCCTCTTGTGAGAGGCCTTGGTCTGAAATTTGCGCCACACTTGGCTCTTTTTATCTCTTGTGTATTTTTTTATGGCTATCGGTTTTTGAATTGTTGATGAAAGTCTAGTGCTATCCTTGGATGATGTTTTGTAGCTCTTGTGGTGGATTATATTGGCATTTCTCTTGATCTTGGTATGGTTTTCCACTATTATGCTATAATTTTATTCAATTCAAGTATTGTTATGCTAGGATCTAGGTGGGGAGTATAAGGGCATACACCCCCACCATAGTCTTCATCATTTTATTGCTTCATCTCATTGATTTCACAAGGGTTTGCTAAGAGAAGTATAAGGGCATATACCCTCTTAGCTTAAACCCTAGCCTAGATAAACTTTCCTTGGGAAGTAAAACGGCTTACACCCCCAAGGAGGTAGCTTCTATAATATCTTTGTTTAGTTAACTCCATTAACCCAATAGTAAAGGAGCTAGTCATATTTTTTTGCATTGGAGAGATAAAATCATTGCTTTGGGAAGCACAATTTTTGGTCTTTTGAAAGGTTTCTTTCTTGAAGTTGATTTTCCTCATTGAGAGGAGTCTTCCCCCAATAGGGTGCCCCCTCTCTCCCACTACTCTAATTTATGTTACAAAATTTAGCCTACATCCATTAGGGCTGCATAACCCTAGCTACTAACACTATCATAACTCCTAAACTAACCCTAGACTAGCTCCTAAATTTTGTACACTAACTCTAATAACTAGGATGCATATTTTGGGCTAGTCCTTGGAAATTTTTCATGGTTGATTTTGCTTCTGCATGCCACTAAATGATACATCCATAAGGCTGAAATTTTATTCATAAAACACATGTTCACAACAACCATTTTCTCTAGCTTCTTAAGTGCCATCTTTAAGCTTATATTCATTGTTAATTTTGATGTTGATTTACTTAACTAGTTTAGATCTTTGTATGCTGATTTAGATGTTTTATTTGTTGATATAATTTTATTTAATGATGAAAATTCGGGACAACAAGACTAAATTTCTGATCCAACTATCATATACCATTGCAAAGTGTCTTTTCTTGTGTCTCAAGCAGGTACAATCATCTGGAGAAGTACTATACCTGTGGAGAAATAATTACTTGACTTACAAGGCATATTTTCCCACCTTTAATCCCACTTAGAATTTACCTATAGGGGCTTCAATTCCATTCATTTCCATGTCCATCTCAATCCCCCTAGGGTCACTGGGATTGCATCCCTAGAGTCACCTAGTCACCCTTGAAGTGCATAACCTACATCGAGGTAACATTGAATGTAGGATTCCCAGGTTGTAACACTTTCTTTGTGGTTGGGTCAGGATTTTCCCAACCTACAACTTACAATACAATAGGTCTCTAACATAGAGTGAGAGGACAATAATTCACATGAGGCATGTGGGATAAATTGGTCTAAGTTTACAAAATTCCATAGGCATGTAAAACACCAGGACTTCTTGAAAGGTCACCCATCCTAGTACCACTCTATCCCAAGTGATATTAACTGTGGAGTTTTGATGAGATCTAGTTAATTAACATTGTAGGCATGTACATAAGACCACTAGTAAATCATTGCATGATGGTTGTAATTAACAAATGGAGATAACATTACATTACATTCCTCCTTATTGACAATATCAAAAGGATGAATATCATGGTTTATCAAAACTCTAGGCTCAAAAAACATTGATTTAGTGGAAAAGGTGGATGACCACTAAGATTCAAATGGATCAATCCTCCCCCCTTATGGAGCAATGGTTCCCATTGCATCAAGTTTCCTTTGGATATGGGGAAATTTTTGTTGAATCTGAACCTTGGTGAGTTGATTGCCTTACTAAAGTAGTTGTCCTATTTGTACTTGGCATTGACCTTTTGAAGGATGTCATGAACATGTTGTTGGAGGTTCTAGATCTGTTGAACAAATTTGGTTGCATGATCTAATTTGGTATGAGTGTAGGACGACTTCGTCAGTGAATATGTTGTAGGAAGAGCTATATCAATGGGGGATAATGGTTGCAACCCAAAGCACACCTGAAATGGGTAGTGGCCAATAGAGTTGTGAAGAGCTATGTTATAGCTATGTTGAACACATGGAACCTTCTTATCCATCAACACAATTGGGCTCCCACAAGGTGAGGAGATTAGTCGAATGTGTCCCTTTTAGATGAGCTCATGAATTTGATGTTTCATTTCCTCATTATCTAGAATGGAGTGCCTGTAGATTAGGCCATTGGGTAAGGGAGCATCGAGCGACAAGTTAATGGAATGATTGACTTGGAAATGCATAGGAACCCCCATAGGTGAAGCAAAAATATCTCTATGGTCCTCTAAAATATTTTCAAATTTCTTTTGTTGTATAGAAAGGTCTTGGGCTGAGGATATGGTGGTCATAGTGACGTTCTGTTCACCTTTTGATCAGATCATGAAGAGAGAAAAATTTGTGGTCTCAGATATTACTTTGTGAATTTGTTTTACTGGGATCAATGAAATGGAAATAGTTGGAACTATCTCTGGTATCCTGTACAATTGACCTCCCAAAGTAAAAATGACACTATGGGGATCAAACTCATAAACAATGTGACTTTTCCACATATATGGTTGTCCTAAAAGAACGTCACGGAATTAAAGTGGGGAAACATCACATAATACCTGATCTTTGAAGGGTGTGATGTCATAGGACATGCAACATTGCTAGCTAATGTCAACATCTTGTCCTCGGCTCAACCATTTTATGGTGTATGGTTGGGGGTGTGGCATTGTTGGTAGTTTCAGTCTCTTGATGACCTTGGATAAGATCAAATTCTTCTAGCTCCCGATGTCAACAATGAAATATAGCAGGGTCCTCTTCACCCACATCTGTGAATGGAATAGGTGCTCCCCCTCCTGAAGCTCCTCTAACTCATCTGGTTGGATATTTGCAGTTGCGATGGTAGCACTAGGTTCTGCATCGATGATCCACTTTCCTTATTCTAAATTAGAGTCCAAGTTAAAATCTAACTCATTTTCTTTAATATCATCCAACAATGATTGTTTTGAGCAACATTCATCAGTGTTGTGCCAGAGGATTTTGTGAAACTCACACCCCTTTCCCTTGTCCTTTTTCATCTTCCCATTACCCTTATTTGCTTAGGGCTTGGACTTATTTTCTTAAGGTTGGGTTTCCTTGATATGTCCATTTTTTTTGAGTTAGGGCCACCTTTACCATACTTATCTTGTTGCGAATTTGTAGACCCGAACTCCCACTTATTTCGCTACTTAAATTTTTTGCACGATTTTGACAACATATCGATAAGAAACTCCCAATGAGGAGATGTCTAATAAATCCATCTATGTTTGTATGTATATGTGTAGGCCACTGTGGTACTTCAAAACTAGGTGTCTCTTTGAATCTTGAATACCCAAATTTGAGTGCAAGGTATGGAGGATGTTGATATACTCTAACATTGTCTAGTCTCTCTCCCGATGTAGAGTTTCCCATCTCATATACTGGTCATCATAGCTTCCAAAAAGGTAGAACTCCTCCTTGAGGGAATCCACAAAGGATAACCAGGTGATTTCTCTCCTGAATAACATAGAGTCATCCACGGTGTACCTCTCCCAGTAACCTTGCCACCAAGATTTAACACGGGGAATGACTTTAAGGAGCATGAAGGTGATCTTTTCGCCATCGTATTTTTTTTTGGACAGATTAATAATATTCTAGTAGATTCAACCATTTCTCTAGAGAATCTGCATCTATATGGCCTTAAAATAAAGGGATATAAAAATTAACTTGTACCTTGAAGGGTGTCGTACCTTCGAAAATGATGTTTTTCAAAGATGCCTTGGCTACCATCGGTAATCGTTGCAGGATCTGAGCGAATTTTTTCATCATCTCATTAATTTATTGCACGAGGGCTTCCTCGAGCTACTCTTAAAAGGATCTCATGCTCTGTCATCTCTCTTTTCTTTCGTCATGGGAGGTCACTTGGGCTAGCAAGATCGGTTGTACCCAAACGAATCTAGCTCGAGACCGAACTCTTTATACCCTAACCTTGTTGAGGACATGCACTGAGAAATAACAAGGATCATATTTCTATGATACCACTGATCTAGATTATGTTGAGAATGGAATGAGATATGAAGAAAATTATAGTAGAGAACACATAAATACAGTGAAACCCAAGTTCTATTAATGAATAAAACAACAAAATGTTGTAGAACACAAATTGGCTAGATTGGTGGTAGCTTATCTATGAAGAGAAGATATTCCAACTGCGCTCAATCACAACAAGTATTACATCAAACTCCATTTACTTCTTAAATGACCTCTTCCACTTCGATTATTTATGAGAGAGTGAGAGTAGAATAATTCCCATGATGCATGTGGAATAAATTGTGCCAAGTTTACAAAATTCCATAGGCATGTAAAATACTAGGAATTATCGTGAGGTCACCCATCCTGGTACAACTCTAGCCCAAGCACACATAATTGTAGAGTTTTGATGGGATCCAATGCATGAACACTATAGGCATGTACATAAGACCACTAGAAAATCATTGTTTGATGGTTGTAATTAACAAATGGAGATGGAATTACATTACATCCCCCCTGAATGACAACATCAAAAGGGTGAATATCATGGTTTATCAAAACAACAGGCTTGAAAATGTTGATTTGGTGGAAAAGGTAGATGGCCACCGCGATCCACCTGGATTAGATGGTTGATGTTGATCTTATTTGAGGGAAAGGATTTGGTCGAATCTTCTCGGTTCTTGTGGTCAAATCTCTTCCATGGGTCATTCACTCTGCCAATGACCTCTTTGACAACCTTGTTAGAATTTGTCTCTTGTCATGGATTGACCTTAAGTAAAAATTCAAGTTGGGTAATGTTGAAAAGAATATTGTGGGTTGAATACAAGGGCTCATCCCATGGAATTTTTAGCTTAAGCTTTGTCAGTCATTTCCTCGCACTTGATTGTGATACCATAAATGGGACAAAGACAAAACCTCCAGTTGTATAAGCTAGCCATGGGCTACAAGTGGTGGTGTTCTAAACCCTTCTTGGAATGCCAACCCAACAAGAGTTGACACTTGTGGTCAAAGTAAAAACCTATTTATTTCATCTCAACAATATATGAAAACCTATTATTGAACCTAAAAACATGGTTTTTTCCTAGATCCTAATGGTAGGGGGCCTTATTGTTGATAAAATGTTATCTTACATGAGGGTCCAAAACACGTCGTGTCCTCATTGTAGCAAGCCTAAACTTTGAATCACATCTTATGGTTCTGTCTACGTCATATGAAAGTTTGGGCCCAAGTCAAATTTATGTGCCAACAACTCTTCCTTGCCTCTCTCTTTCTCTCGTGGCGAGCTTCCTTGTTAGGTGGCTGCCTTCCATGGGCCATATAATTTTAGGTCACTGAGATGCTTGCTAGAGTTGAGGTGCTATTTTGAATATAGAGAAAACATAATATATTTTGCTCAATGATGTTGTATCGTCTCACCAATTTTCATCGTGCAATGCAACTCTAATTTACGCCAATTTGATTATGCAAATTGAGGTATAGATTCAAAAGGTGTGGCTAGAAAGGAAGCACCTTTAGAAACTTCTAAATTATTGGCATGAACCCTCTAGCACCATGAACAAAGTATGGTAAGACCCAGTGGGTGTGTACCCCCTAGAGTATTTGGCTAGTTTGACCTACATCCCCCCGCCTTTGCTTGCTCACTCCATCTCTACTGGGTCATTTGGGTTAGCCCTACCATTGTGTAGGTTAATGTGTTTAGGAGAGGCATGTGAGAGCATGTAATAGGACACTTGGACCTCCATGGGTGGACATGTAGTTTCCCACATTAAAGATGGTGATCTTAGAGAGACCTATTGATGTATTTCCTTTGGTTACAGGCTAGGAAAGGCCCCAAATGATCATGACCAATCCCCTTCAATGATTGGCATGGTTATTGACTAATTCTCTATTGTTTGAGCTTGTGTCATTACTTATGCTTGTGAATTTAATTTTCTTTAGTTGTTTTGGCCTAAGTGAGGTCCATCTTTTTTTTGAATATGCTCATGAAGTTGACTATATGATGGGGTGTTTTCCAACATCCATTTTGTGTTTTGTACTTGCTTTTGTTTTGGCCTAAGCTAGGTCCATTTTTTTTTAATATGCTCATGAATTTGACTATATGATGGGGTGTTTTCCAACATCCATTTTTTGTTTTGTACCTTCTTATGGATGATACTTAGACAACTCACCTTTTTGTATTAAAGTTTGTACATATTTCCTATTAATAAAGTTTTTTTTGTAAGTAGTTTTTTTTTTCCATTAATATATTGACAAAATGTACACTAATAGTAGCAACATGGCTAGAAGATCAGCTAGATGTCCATAAAAAGCATAAAATTTTGCTATCCTCTCGTGAGGGAAACCAAGCCAATGGTTAAAAAGACATATAATAAAATGCATATCTTTATAATCATCTTTTGACAAGTTTGAGACAAGGAAACCATAACTACAAGAAAACATTTAAAATACTAACAAACCCATACAATAAAGACTTATTACAACAACATGACCATCATTCATCTAAAACGTGAACTTCGGGAAAACGTGAATTGGGGAGCCCCCTTGGGATGAGCATCAATAGGTTGAGTTGGTGAAAGTGAAGTCCGAGAGCTCGAATGATTTCCCTTATCATTTTACATTTGACCAACTCAACCTATTGATGCTCATCCCAAGGGGGCTCCCCAATTCACGTTTTCCCTTATCATTTTACATTTGAAAGATGCTACCATGTTTCTTCACGAGCCATGAGACCATCATGATCAAAAGAATGGTATGATGCTCCAAAGCATCCAACCTCTGTATAAATTTCCTATATTCCAAATCTCGCGGTCTCATACCCTACACTACCATAGCCTTAGCGTGCCAATAGAGCTCCACCGTTTTATGGAACTTGGTATCCTTATTCTTGGTACAACCCAGGTTAGGGATGATATTCCCCACCTACATGTCCATAACTGCATCCTCAATATAGGCCCTCGCAGTCTGAATGTCTTCCTCCAGATATGACATTGATTTTTTGTCTGCTGGGTTGACCTCAAAATGATAATGGGTAGTAGCTTCCTTAGCTGCGAGGAGGACCCTCGTTTTTTTGTCCATAGGCTCCGCCTTCCTTTTCCGGGGTGTCATGATAACCTAGACCCCATAATACAGGCCCCCACAACTGAAAACTCTCAAGATAAAAAATTTCCACAATTGAAAATCTCCCCGCGCAGAAATAAACTAAGGAATATGAACCATAAGAATAAACTTAGGCAAAATCTAACGCATTTTCAAAGCCTCCTCCCACGCGCAGGCATAATATCTGATAGCACGGAGGCAACCAGATCATTGACAAGCATTGAAAATCTCATAACTAACGTTCGTCGGTGGAGCCTGCAAGTCGTAATTCCCCACATTCTACATTGTCCTCTTCCCATTATGCTGATTTGAGCTTCCATCCATCGTTGGAGCATAGGGTGCTATCTGGAGCGCATGAACTGAGGATGTGACGGAAGGCGAGCCCGCTGAAGAGACCTCAAACGTCGAGTTATGATGACCCTCCTGCCTAATTGCCTTGACCAATGTAGCCGTGTGGCACCCGAACTGTGCGTCCTATTAATAAAATTTGAAAGAAGCTTTGTTCTAAAAAAAAATAAACGTTGATTATAGCAAATACAAAGAGAATTATGACCTTTTAGTCTCATTTCCATGCGTAAATCGACCCCATCCATAATACTTTTTATTTTTATTTGATTATTTAAATTTAGATGACGAGGATAACAACTTCTTCTCTTAACCAACCAAATTAAATCCAATTTACATAGATTACATTAAATATATCTCAAGATACATTACCATTTATATCTCACTATCTCACTACTAAGTAGTTATTATTGAGTGATAATTGTGACTCCCATTTTCTATGGATTCTCTTGAATAACCTCATGAAAAACTTAACACTTAATGTAGATTATTTATTGAAAAAATAAAATATTAATATAAATTAAATCTCGTAAAATAAAATATCATCATTATAATTAAATTTATAATTATTATGAACAAGAGAGATTAATAATAATAATACCATTATAATAATTAAATTTATAATTATTGTAAACAACAAATAAATTACAATCACAACTTGAAATAAATTAAGAAAATTTTAAAATTCTAATAAAATTTACAAAATACTAATAATATAATTTTAAGGTCATTGCTAAGTTAGACATCAATTGGTGTATGAGACCTTTTTATTTGTGAGACAAGGGACTTCAAATTGGTGTATGAGATCTTCTTGTTTGTGAGACAAGGAACCCCAAATTGGTGTACGAGACCCCTTTGTTTGTGGGACAAGGAGCCACTCATTTAACTAGGTGTACATGCCCACTCCCCTCTAGATTTGAACCTATGACCTTTGAGGAAAAAACACATATTCTTAAATATTAAAATCACTCAAATTATACAAATATACAAATAATTTCTTATAAATTGTTTAACATTATATTTTTTTCTATTTTTTAACATTAAAAATTTTCTATTTTTTCTATTTTTTAACATTAAAAATTTTCAAGTTTATACCATTAGTAACATTTTAAAAATTCCATTTACATAAAGCGAAATCGCAATACAAGGAAATGCCGCTTTAACAATATAGCTGTAACATCACATAAATAGCCGTAAAGGATCACATCTGTTGCAATCAACGGTCAATTTGATTGACCGTTAAAACGCAACTTACCTCAACCCGACCCGAGGACCTTGCTGGGTGATTTGATTTATCATTCCCGCCTATCGGAAGAAAACGCGTACAATTAGGAATAACCGAAAACTTCCATTTTCGAAACCAAACGTTCTGCTCACTACTACAATTGCCCCGAAGTCTACGAACCCGCTCTCATCAAGAGCCCAATTCAGAGGTCGCATTCCAACACCAACCTGTAATAAACTGTTGTTGTTGCAGCAGTATCACCGTCATCAGCATTGAAAGAACAATGAGTGGGTTATTCGGCCGTCTTTCTTTCAAGTCTCTCGCCTCAGAGGTAATTACATTTCTATTTACACCCATTTTTTTCCCAAATCATGTTTATTACAGGTTAGGGGTCGATGCTGCAGTCACTGAAGACATAAATTCAGAATTTGCAGTTTTATATGATCTTTGTTTTGTTGTTGGTGGTGGAGTTCAATGTTCATTGTTCTGTGTTTGTAAAGGAGAGATTATTTACTGTAAGTGGGTTTGCATTTATTGATTTGATTGCAGGATATGAGGGAATGCTATGGACTTCCCGAGGCGGTGAATTCACCGGTTCATGGAGTCCAACTTATTGTAGGTTTCAATCCAGTGGACCATGCTCAGGAGCCCACAGACCAAGACAACCCTGTTAAATGCCCACAGCCTCAGCCCTGCATTCTTCATGTAAGTGTTTTCACATTCATAATCTCCATTGTTCATTCCCTGAATTTGTTTGTTATTTATTCTTTTTATGATGCATATTCTAGCAGTGACTGGAGTCATTAGACTTTCGTTTGGAATATTATATATGGCTTTTGCATATAACATAGTAGCTTAAAAAATGTGCTTTCATTATTGCAGAAAAAATAATACATAATATATACATAATACGCCAAAGGCATGGACATGCCAATTATCCATCCCTACATAGCCAAGTAGGGGCCAGCATATCCTCATTGTTTTGAACTTTCAAGATAGTCAATATATTTTCAGAATAATAGGATCTTGGCTGAAAATTATTTCTACGTCAGATTTAAGTGCTGTAAATTCACATACTTCACCTACTGATTCAAATTCGAATTGATCCATCACAAAGTAAAGTGGAATAAAATAAAGAAGAAGAAAACAAGAATTAAATAAAATATAGAAAATGAAAATAGGAAAAAAAATATAGAAAATGAAAATAGGAAAAAAAAACTGAACAATGGGAAATGAAAGGTCACTTTTGCTGGCTTTCCCATTACCCTCAGCTATTCCTATTTTTCTTCTACTTTCACTTAAAAAAAATCTTTTTCCGAGAATGCAAAGGAGAAACTGTGTATATTTAATGGCTGCGAAGATTTAATGGCTATCACGTTGGCTACTGAGGTGAGATTTGATTTTTCTATGTAGTGTTGAAATTTTCCTTAACATTTGTAGTAGTACATGGTTAGATGGACATCCCAACAGCTCTCTATCCTCTACCCTACCGTTGGTAGATTAGATCTATGTACATCGTTATTTGGCTGTTGAAATTTGGTAGGGAGATTCTAAATTGGTTGGTTCCATGTGTGAATTTGACTATTAAAAAAATACCACTTAGATTTACCATGGCTGCCTGCAGAGTTTTGGAGTGATTCTTGGATGCCTATAACTCACTGAGGACCATCTTAGAACTTAGCAAAGCTTTGGAGTTTATCCCATAACTAATACAACTGATTGTCCACTATCTATAGGTCATACGATTGGTTAATTTTCACCCACTGAGGACCATCTTAGAACCTAGCAAAGCTTTGGAGTTTATCCCATAACTAATACAACTGATTTTCCACTATCTATAGGTCATACGATTTGTTAATTTTCAGAGTGGGAGACTGTGCAGGGTCGTACGGCCCATCCACACATTAAAGAAAGCTCCACACAGACTGTACGACCGTATGCGGCCTGGTGGGTCTCTCTATCCTGGGAGCAGCATTGAATGGAGGCGGGATGTTGATGGAGTTTGGTTGTTGTTCCAGGTTGTTTTTTTGGCATATAATGAATGGCCATTTCCCTTGGCATAGCATTGATATTAAAAGGTTTGTCTATTGAAATCCATCTCCTATCCTTTGGTAGTGATTCCAATTAAGACCATATCTCATATGGTTAAGTAATAACCCATTTCATACCTATGGGATAAAGAATGGCCAGCCCATGTATGTTCAATGAATGGTGTCTAAAGTTTGCATTGGAGACCGTTCTTTACTGAGTAAGAAAACTTTAAAGTCTAGAGATTACAAGTATACTTAATTCGACATTTAAACTGCAAGTACCCAACTCTGTGTTGGATAGTATTTCCCTTGGCGGACTAATGTTCATTTTGATAATTGGGCGATAATCGTAACACTTCTTCTAATTGGTTTATGGGAAGCTTGAGTATTGATTTGGTGGTTGGTGTTTAACCCCAACAAGCTTCACCAATAAATGGCATCATTGGACTTTTGGGAGACTCTTCAATTCATCAAACAAGCAGCTACAATAAGAATAGAACACACACAGAACCATGATGGTGTTTAGGCTTTGATGACCTTGATAAATTTAGCTGAGTTGGATATTCATGTGCAAAAGAGTTGCAGTGAGATAGAGTTTTTAGTGATTGAGTAATTGAAGAGTCCTAGTTGCTATTGGCATTGTCAACTGGTTGCTTGTGCATAGGTTACACCAAACAACAGTGGGCAATTGATTGGCATATTGGAGCCTTACATGCCTAAAGAACATGGAGTAGAAAGGTTTGCACTCAACATTGTAGTGTGGGTCTCGATATAAAACAAAGATAATTCCACAGAGAATCTGTGTTAGTTAAGCAAGTAGGCTCTAAGTCCCTTGTTTATGAATGATATGGTATTAGAGCATTTGAATCCTTGTTTGTGATGCAACTACCAAAACCTAGTAGACCTGGCATGGGTAAAGAAAATAGAGAGAGGTTGGAAGACTTACAGGGCATCAATGCTCAACTTCAAGAGGAGAACAAGCAATTGAAGGAACAAGTCCAGATATTTAATCAAAGGATGGTAGAGATGGAGAAGAACCTTGAGAGCTCGACAAGAATCTTTCTATTGCTAAAGAAGCAAGTTGTTGAATGCCAATACTCCCTTATTGTGGTTTTCGTAGATGGGGACAAGAGTAGAGTTTACCTTGTACACTTAAGAGAGAAGGTCATCAAGTTGGACAGTTGGTAAGAGGATATGTTCACTTAAATGATGTCTAAGCTACAAAAAGAGTTGAAAAAGAAGGAGGAGGCATTGGAAAATATCCAGGTTGTTGTCCAAGAGTGTAAGCCAACACCATGACCAAGACAACTTTTGTAAGCTCACCCTTCATAGACATTTCTCTAGAGTAGCTTGGTGAATTTGAAAAGCTAACTTGAGGCATTGGATCAAAATTGTTAAGACATGTGGGCTATGATGGACAAGGGCTAGGAAAGAGAAGACAAGGCATCCTAAGCCCCATTGTAGTTGAACAAAGGGTCAAGCATGAAGGCTTGGTTTTGATGGCATAGAGGAAAAGGCCACAAAACCCAAGATCATGTTTGTAAAGCAAAAGGACATCACACAGTTGGCTCGCTCAGAAGAAGAAAGAGAAACAATACATCAAGGTGGTAACCCAATACCACCTCAACGTTCTTGTGCCAAATTGCAAAAGGATAGTGATGAGAATAATTCAAAGACTCAGCCTACACCTACACTCAAAAGAAGTAGCAAGTCGATGTGCTGGAAGAAGAAGAATCAGGGGTATGTGTCGGGTATGCCATCCCTTATTTTTCATTGAGGTAGGAAGAAAGGCCATAATGCTCCCAACTCCAAGGGCATAGGCCATTGGTACTCAAAGGCATGCTCATTCTATGGGAAGAAAGGCCATCATGTGGCATCTTGTTGGGAGAAGCAAGCCACGTGCTACAAGATAGATTGTTTCTCGAGGAGGAATGACAAGAACACATCCCCAAAACAATGACGAATTCAGAAGCATAGGGAGAAAAAGAGCATGTTAAGTAGTCCATACAACAATGCCCAAAAAATTTGTCATCATTGCAGGTTGAGTGGTCATTGGGAAGCAAAGTGTTGACGAGCTCATCCAAATATTTACCCTAGAAGCTACATAATCAAGAGAAGAGTATGGAGAGTGAAGATTGAAGAAGATGGAGAGTTTCTTACATCTTCAGTCCAAGGAGAAAAAATTGTACAAGGAGTTATAGTAGCACAACAGGTTAGAGACACCAACAAGACAAACAATGGGTTGATGCCAAGGGAAGCCATAATCCAATTGTTGTTTTTGATATTGCATCGAAAGAACCCATTCTTGAAGATGTGTTGTAGATCGGTGTAACACTCTTTCATTTGAAGCTGTAATGCCCTGATACCATACTGTAACGCCCCCTTTCCTTCAACCGGGCAGGCTCTACTTCGTGGAATAACAATCTCATGCTTAATTATATATATATATATATATATGACATGCATTTAAAACAGGTTAAACACATTTAAACTCAGAGTGAGCATAAGAATTATTGTTATTATAAATAATCAATGGCTTTAACATAAATTCATATGCACAACAAAGTACATGATAATTATAAATACACAGACATGCAGTAACATAATTGAAACATCATTTGGTACTTATCATTGAAAACAGTGGTAATTCCACCAACCAGGTGCAGGCCTTCCATGAACCTCTCAGCCTTAGACCATGCTGCTCATCAATCTCAGCAGTAGGTCACCCCCAAGTTGGGACTAAGCTCCACCCCAAGTCAAGGAATCCTAGGCTAGGCTGAGGTTACAGGGAAAACACACAGACACAAGGAAGGAATTCTCTCTCAGGAACCACTCATACTCACTACCCATAGACTCCCTGTCCCCACATGCCTGTTCCACCCCAGGAGTATATGCCTTCGATGTCACCTAGACAATCATTCAGCTGCTAACCTCCCTTGCCTTAGGTTTCAGCAATAGGCCGGACCGAAATTCTCTGAGCTTTGCGGCAGCTACAAGGTTCCTTCCAGGAGCTCTCTCCTTCCTCAACACACTCTCTCACCTAGAGAGAGTCGCTCACAGGTCAATCAACCTATTCTTCCAACTTCAACCACCTCTCTCCCCTAGAGAGAGTGTTGTACGACTGGCCAACAAGCCACACAGGTTCAAACACTACACGTCCACCATAGTCACCAGGAATTTAGACACGAACACCCCCAGGCAGCAACAGACATGTGCAACAGCATAACCAGGCTTAGCAGGGATGGGACACTTCCATTTTCTCAATCCGGCAATAGGGGATAGACTCACGCTTTGGTTCTCAGGGATGCGTGATGAGTTGTTCACACAGGGATCGACTCAGACTTAACGGTTCACAACCGAAGGGGTGTACCAACCTTCTAGAGGAAAATATAGACACATGTCTTTTTGTTTCAGAGCGCATGAGGGTATCTCTTCTAGAGGTCCGACGGGTTCATGCTCAGACGGTCAAGTAGAATGGAGGAGGAACCCCCAACACGGATCATCTCAGCCATTTTATTTGCATGCGCCTGGGTTGAGACTTGTCACCCATGCAACTACATGCATTCCTTCAGCATGCGTTCCTTCCATTTGGAAGTTTCTTGTCCTTCCAAAAGAACTTAGGATAAAACATATTATTCACATGTCTTTTGGAATAATATTAAAATATTATTCCCCAAGGACTTAAGCCCCTAGGCTCAACATTTAGCCCCTCTTCCTACCTTCCAGCCCCTAATCCCTTGCCCACTCTGTGGAATCTTAGTCCCCCATCACTCATTCATCATGGTCGGTCTGCACGCAACAGTGTTTATATTTTTTATTAATGTTCTACATAGATACATGTACAAAATCAGGCTCTCTGGCCTAACAATCACATAAGCCCACCAACTTATTTAAACTTGGCTCACTAGCCTATAAAACATAATTACAATTCATTTTAGAAACATGATTTACAACAGGGCTCGGCCTTGGGGACATTACAATCCCCCTCCCCTTATTTTTGCACTGTCCTCAGTGCAACTTTACACAACTTCTGCAAGCTTTTCAAAATTTTCAAAAACATGCGGGTACTTTGCCCGCATAACATCTTCATGCTCCCATGTTGCGTCCTAAGGACCGTACCAGGTCCACTGGACCTTTACAAGCTTTATAGATCGATTCCAGAGATGTTTTATTTTCCTGTCCAATATGTGCACATGATGCACTTGTAGGACACCTTCTGGTTCCACCTAAATCACATTCCAGTCGATAACATGATTAGCATCAGGTATATATTTCTTAAGCAATGAAACATGAAACACATTATGTACAGTCATATATGCAGGTAATGCAAGCATGTATGCAACTAGCCCAATCCTTTCCAGGATTTCAAATGGCCCACAAAATCTTGCTGCCAACTTGGCACAACTTCCCAACTTCAGGGAATTGTTTGTTTTCACTTTCAAGAAAACATGATCACCCACTTTGAATTCTCGGTGGGTTCTGTTTTTATCAACATAACTTTTCTGCCTGTCCTCGACATCTTTCAAATTCTGTTTAATTTTTATCATTTGGTCCTCCATCTCCTTGAGCACCTCTAGCCCAACCACTGCTCTGTCAGCTGGATTATCCTAGCTCACTAGAGTGTTGCACTTTCTTCCATAAAGTGCTTCAAATGGGCTCATCTTCAACGATGCATGATACCCATTATTGTAGGCGAATTCTACCAAATGCAGGTAGTCTTCCCATCTTGCTAGTTTTTTCATCACGTACATTCTCAGCATGTCCTCTATTACTCTGTTCACCCTCTCTGTCTGTCCATCAGACTCGGGATGATACGTTGTACTAAAATTCAGATTCATTCTGAATCCTTTGAACAGTCCTTTCCATAAATTCGAGGTGAATTTTGGGTCCCTATCAGACACAATCATTTTAGGAATTTCGTGCAAGCGTGCCACTTCTTTTAAGAAGATGTCAACAACATCTGTTGCCTTGTGAGTGGTTTTCAGTGGAATAAAATGGGCAGCTTTTGTAAGCTTCTCCACCACAACCATGATCGAATCATGCTGCTTTCTTGTTCTGGGCAATCCTGTAATAAAATCCATGGTCACCACTTCCCACTTCCATTCAGGAATGGGTAGAGGCTGCAGCAACCCTGTTGGGTGCCTATGCTCAACCTTAAATTTTTGGCATTCCATACATCTGGCGATGTATTCAACGATCTCCCTCTTCAAACCCAGCCAAAAGTAATGGCTTTTGATTGCTGCCACATTCTTCTGATATCCAAGGTGTCCAGCATAAGTCACATTATGCATTTCTCTTAGAATCGCAAGTTTCAAACCTTGGACATTGGGTATATACACTTTTTTTTTATACAGAAGTATTCCATCAGCTCCCAATATGTATTTTCCCTCTTTCTGTGGTCTCTCACACTGATGTAGCTTTTCTACTAAGTCTCTGTACTGCAAATCAGCATTTGCAGTTTCCAAAATTCTACCCTTGATATCAGTCCTGTACATGCTAATGGCTGTAGCATGTAATTCATGCACTTTTTTGCTAAGTGCATCAACCACCTTGTTTTCCTTCCCCTTGATATGCTTGATATCAAAGTTGTATTTGCACAAAAACTCCAACCACCTGCTTTGTCTAGCATTTAAGGTTGGTTGTTCAAACAAATGTTTCAGACCATGGTGGTTTGTTCTCAATTCAAATCTTCTTCCCATGAGGTAATGTCTCCATTTTCTCTGAGCGTGGATGATTGTTGCCAGCTCCAAATCGTGAGTGGCATAATTCTTTTCATGCTCTTTCAATTTCCTGGACTCATAACAGATTACAAATCCATCTTGGCTGAGAACTCCTCCCAACCCTTCCTTACACGCATTTGTGCACAGCACGAAATCCATATTTGTATTTGCAATTCTCAGGATTGGAGTGTTGGTTAACAACTGCTTCAATTGCTGGAAACTCTCTTCACACTCTTCAGTCCACTGAAACTTTTTCTCCTTCTTTTGCAAGGAAGTGATAGGGTGAGCTATCTTTGAGAACCCTGCGATAAACCTTCTATAATAGCCCGCCAGACCCATAAAGGATTTAACTTCTGTCACATTCCTTGGTGTTTACCATTCTCAGATGGCCTCAACCTTCTCAGGACTCACAACGATCCCTTCTTATGAAATAATACGTCCCAAGTAATGGATCTATCTTTGATAAAATGAGCATTTGCTCAACTTGGCATACAGCTGGTGTTCTCTAAACACTTGCAACACCATCCTCAGGTGTTGTTTGTGCTCTTCCTCTCACTTGGAATACACCAAGATGTCATCCAGGAAGATTATGAAAAACTTGTCTAAATAGTTCCTAAATACACCATTCATCAAGCACATAAAAACATCAGGTGCCTTTGACAGTCCAAACGACACCACTGTGAACTCGTAATGAGCGTACCTTGTTCTAAAGGCGGTCTTGCTGATATCCTCATCCTTTATTCTTACCTAGTGATATCCTGATCTGAGATCTATCTTTGAAAATATTTTCGCACCCATCAGCTGATCGAAAAGATCATCGATCCTTGGCAGGGGATACTTGTTCTTGGCAGTTACCTTGTTCAACTGTCGAAAATCAATGCACAGCCTCAACGTCCCATCCTTCTTCTTCACGAAAAGGACTGGGGCACCGCAAGGTGACATGCTGGGGTGAATGTACCCCTTCTTCAGAAGCTCTTCGAGCTGCAATTGCAACTCTTTCAGCTCTGGCGTACTCATTCTATAGGGATCTTTCGACACCGGAGCTACTCCAGGCATCAAATTTATAGAAAAATTGATGTCTCTCTTCGGAGGTAGTCCAGGTACCTCTTGAAATACGTCCTTGAACTCTGTGAGTACCTCATGGTCTCCAATTCTTGAGACTTCATATCTGGATGCTTCCTCCACACGGGCTGCAAATAATTGACAACCTTTCCTGTAACACTTCTTCAACTACATGGCTGAGATTTCTCTAATAGCCACAACTTTGAGAATTCCTTGGATTGTTTTCTGATTTCCCTCCTCATCTGGGCATGTAAACCTCTTGTTATGACAGTCCAGGAGGGCATGGTCCTGGTCCAACCAGTCCATCCCAATTAAGTAGTCATAAGAGCCTAAAGGAAGAACGTTCAATTCAGCCTTCATGCTCAATCCATTCATGTGTATCGAATAGGATTTAACCAATTCAGTGACCTTCCTCTTGGTTCATGTAGCCAACTACGCTAACCAAGACCTTTCATGTTTTCTTCTTGATAAATGCAAACTTTTCACCACCCTAGGATCTACATAACTATGGCTAGCCCTAGAATCAATTAAAAAAATAAATGGTCGGTTGTTGATCATACCTTCCACTTCAATCATGTGCGATTGAAATTTTTCTTTCTTGTTGTTTAGGGCTGCATAGATCCTTGGCATCCTACTGCCCATATCCTCCATTGTTTCATCTTTCTGAACATTGTGGATGGTTCTCGCTTTCTCTTTTCTGTGGGGGCAGTCCCTGTACCTATGGCTCCCTTTACAGCCCCAACACTCCATAGGTGGTGTTCTGGGCATTTGCTCACCCACTTTAGCCTTCTTGGGCTCTCTGAAAGATGGCTGTCCCTGAGGACTATTTCTAAAAAAAGGAGGCTTGTTTCCCTTCTACCTCTTCTCTTTCCTGAACTTCTTCTCATCATTCCAAGCCTTCTAAAAAGTAGGCCTTTCTCTTTGTTGTTCATATAATCATTTAGCTCTTCTTATTGTTTCTTCCATAGTCTTAGGATCATCATACTGAATCTTGTCACCAATGGCAGGTGGCAGTCCACTCAGATACCTCTGAATCTTGACAACCTCATCTTTGATGAATGGAACATACTTTAGTAGTTCCAAGAAACTTCATTTGTATTCATCAATGATCATGCTGCCTAGCTTGAGTTCGAAGAACTCCTTCATCTTCCTGTCATAGTATCTTTTAGTCAGGTATTTCTTCTCGAAATACCTCTTGAACTCCTTCCAAGTGATATGTTTCTCACTAATATGTTGCACATGCACAAACTGATCCCACCACATGGATGTTTTTCCTTTCAATTGATACATCGCAATTCTTTCTTCTGCATGAGAGGAATAATTCTATAGTTGGAAATATTTCCTCATGCCAAGCAACCATGTTTCGGCATCTTCCTCCTTCTTATGTTCTCCATCAAATGTAGGAGGCTTAATCTTATTCATCTCCCCTTTCAATTCATCCATCCCAGATCTCCTGTGCTTTCTAGTAGGAGATGGGCTTGAACTATTGTGTGCCTTCTTACCGAAATGCTTTCGGGAGCAACGATGATGTTTGCTACCACTCCTCGATCTTCTTTTTCTTTCAGGGGTCATGGCACTTCTTGATCTTCTTTTCCTCTTAGGGGTCCTGTGACTCTCTATCTTGCTTGAGTCACTCCCCTTCTCCAATTTCCTTTCTATTATTTCCAGGCTCTTCAACATCTTTAAGTTGAATTCACCTTGTTGATCCTTGACCCTCATGAGCTTTCAGCTATCAGCTTGGTGAGCCTGGGCATCTTTCTGCAATCTTTCAATGAGTTTCATCATATGTCCTTCCTTATCCATCTCTTTTTTGTGCCCATTAGATTTTGATCCTTCGACTCCCAAGTTGACATCCCTTCCTACCCTTTCATCCTTTGTTTCGAAGGAAACCTGTACCTTTTCCATTTCTATACTCAACATAGATTCATGGTTGACCTGACACTCGTTGAACTCTGCATACACAATGTGCAATCAGTCGAAGTTTGTTAGGCCCTTAAACCTTCAAGAAACTTACAACACTCATAAACCAACATGAACAAGAAAAACATTTCGATTCCATTAAGTTTTCTGAGCTCTGTTTGGCTCTGCGAATTTCAGGACTTCTGGTTTTGGGGTCTCGGTCCACGAGACTCTCATACTCACTTTTGGGTGATAGCTCCCTCTTTCTCCCTACCCTTGTAACCAAAGGCACCTTTCACAACTTTACTAGTTCATGAGTCGAAGACCCTCGACTTTTCTTCCTCCAAATGTCAATACCCGAGATGTGATACGGGTATGGCTCCCTCCTCACTAGCACCTACTACATATAATCATAGGCTAGGGATAAGTGCTAGCACCTCTTGCAACTCATGACTTCACGAGTTGGAGTGTTGATCCCTCGTGCTCCTCCTTTATGAATCTTGAAATCTCGATTTACTTTACCCTCCGGGCCCACATAGCACAATTGTCTCCACATCTACAGTGGCAAGTAGCACCCTCAGGAGGGTCCACGTTATCTATGGTGACATGATCAGGTCCCACCATGCTCACTTTTCTTTTGTCCCACTGGCACGTGGTACACACCCATGTGTCCACGCCCATTCCAAGTGAAATCCAAGGATTAGACCTTTCTCAAATCTACAACACATATCCTTTCGGCATTTCAGGGTTTCGGGCATCGGGAGTTCGTGCATCCACACCTCTCCAAATTTCATTCATCGAAATCCCGAAATTACTGTCTACCCCTCCACCTGATCCAACGGTCAAGTTCCTATCTTACGATCTATGGTGTAGATCGTTTCGGAATTTTGGGTTTTGCTATTTCGTGACTTGTAAAAACAAGGTTCTTCCCTTTTGGTTTCCCGGGTGCTGAAACGTCGTCTGGAAGCCACGTGTTCCCCCCGATGGATGGTCCTGACGAATTACAGGTTTTGCGTATTGCAATTTCCACGTTCCTGTGCAACTCCAAAGGGTTTTTAAACCCTGCACACGTTTTCCAGATCTGACGGTCACAAGGGTTCTCCTTTCCCTTGAATAGATCCTACGGCTCCAAAAATTCTGGTGTGGAGTCCTCTCTCCCTGTGGCCAAATACCACATCGGCTATGGTTTCATAACACCGCTACACCTCCTGAGGTTGGTAACATAGTCAAGTAACTCCTTGACACTCAGGAGCATTCAAAGGTTCAAAATTGATCCTCCAGACACAATTTCTCCTCAAACCCTCGATCCAAAGACCACTCAACTAGCCCATCTAGGCTCAGCATCAAAACCTTGGCTCTGATACCATACTATAACACTCTTTCATTTGAAGCTGTAATTCTCTCATACCATACTGTAACGCCCCCTTTCCTTCAGCCAGACAGGCGCTACTTCGTGGAATAACAATCTCATGCTTAATTATATATATATATATATATATATATGACATGCATTTAAAACAGGTTAAACACATTTAAACTCAGAGTGCGCATAAGAATTACTGTTATTATAAATAATCAATGGCTTTAACATTAATTCATATGCACAACAGAGTACATGAGAATTATAAATACACAGACATGTAGTAACATAATTGAAACATCATCTGGTACTTATATTTGAAAATGGTGGTAATTCCACCAACCAGGTGCAGGCCTTCCAGGAACCTCCCAGCCTTAGACTGTGCTGCTCATCAAGCTCAGCAGTAGGTCACCCCCAAGCTGGGACTAAGCTCCACCCCAAGGCAAGGAACCCTAGGCTAGGTTGAGGTTACAGGGAAAACACACGGGCACAAGGAAGGAATTCTCTCCCAGGAACCACTCATACTCACTGCCCACAGACTCTCCTTCCCCACATGCCTATTCCACCCCAGGAGTGTATGCCTTCTTTGTCACCTAGATAGTCCTTCGTCTTCTAACATCCCTTGCCTTGGGTTTCAGCAATAGGCTGGACCTGAATTCTCTGATCTCTGCATTAGCTACAGGGTTCCTTCCAGGAGCTCTCTCCTTCCTTAGCACACTCTCTCACCTGGAGAGAGTCACTCACAGGTCAAGAAACCTATTCTTCCAACTTCAACCACTTCTCTTCCCTGGAGAGAGTGTTGTACAAATGGACAACAAGCCACAAAGGGTCAAACACTACACGTCCACCATAGTCAATAGGAATTCATACATGAACACCCTCGGGCAGCAACAGATAGGTGCAACAGCATAACTAGTCTTAGCAGGGATGGGACACTTCCATTTTCTCAATTTGGTAGCATGGGATAGACTCACGCTCTGGTTCTCAGGGATGCGTGACTATTTGTCCATGCAGAGGTCAACTCAGACTTAACAGTTCACAATCGAAGGGGTGTACCATCCTTCCAGAAGCAAATATACACATAGGCCTTTTTGTTTTAGAGCGCACGAGGGTATCTCTTCCAGAGGTCCAAGGGGTTCACGCTCAGACAGTAAGGTAGAATGGAGGAGGAACCCCCAACATGGCTCATCTCAGCCATTTTATTTGCATGCACCTGGGTTGATACTTGTCACCCATACAACTGCATGTGTTCCTTCAGCATGAGTTCCTTCCATTTGGAAGTTGCTTGTCCTTCCAAAAGAACTTAGGATAAAACATATTATTCACATGTCTTTTGGAATAATATTAAAATATTATTCCCCAGGGACTTAAGCCCCTAGGTATATCCCCTAGGCTCAACACTTAGCCCCTCTTCCCACCTTCCAGCCCCTAATCCCTTGCCCACTATGTGGAAGCTTAGTCCCCCATCACTCATTCATCGTGGTCGGTCTGCACGCGATGGTGTTTATATTTTTTATTAATGTTCTGCATAGATACATGTACAAAATCAGGCTCTTGAGCTTCAACACTTAGGCTCTCTGGCCTAACAATCACATAAGCCCACCAACTTATATAAACTTGGCTCACCAGCCTATAAAACATAATTACAATTCATTTCAGAAACAAAATTTACAACAGGGATCAGCCTTGGGGACATTACAATTGGTGCATGGAGGTTCATGACCTTGGGGTTTCCTGAGAAATCCTTGACAACTCCTAAAAAAAACAAAACGTTGGATGATGAATTCTAATTTTACACAAAGTTTTTCATCCTAATGACATTGTTGCGGAACATAGTGCTTGTAAGCATGTGTAGGAATTAGAGAGTTGTTTCCATGGAAAGAAGCAATTGATCCTAGTAGAAGAAGGCAAACCACACTTCATTTCATGGGGTCGCTACATGAGAGCATAGTTGTCGGGATTTCATTGAACAAACACAAACCAACATTTGAATTGGCTTCATTGATTGCCAAGATGGATCGTCTCCAATTTTGAGAGAGATGGGAATGAATTTTGATTGCATATTTTGGATCTCAAGATTGCTCAAAGGTGAGAATAAGTGAGTAGACTTTTGTATTATAGGAACAAGGGAGCCATGAGAAAGAGCCAAGGTCAAAGCTATAGCTAGGATCCAAAGTCAGAGCCATGTTCCAAAGAAGAAAATGGAAGGCACATTGATCCACATTGGTCCTCTATTGTTTTGGAAACCCAAAAGGCTCTCAACTCGGAGGCACAATCCAATCCGAACACGAAGTAGTGATTATAAGCTTAAGTATATAAGGAAATTACGTAGTTAAAGAAGGTTAGTAAACTATGTAAAGACAATGTAAAGTAAATTAGAAATAAGAAAAAGGAGAAAACAAGAATTAAATAAAATAGAAAATGAAAATAGCAGAGAAAAGTTCAAGGAATGGGAAATGAAAGGTCATGCCTACTCTCAAAGGGTCTATTTGGGGCCAGGAGGAGACAATGAAAAAGAGGAGGAGTTATGTGTATTTAATTATTGTTTTGAAGATTTAATGGTTATTACATTAGCTATTGAGGTGAGATTTGATTATCTCTATAGTATTGGAGTTTTCCTTCACATTTGCAATAGTTCATGGGTTACTAGCTACAATTCGTTTGATTGTTAATTTGAAGAGTGGGAGGTTGTACGGGGCCATATAGCCGCATCTAAATCTAAAGAGAGCTCCACACAAGTCATCTCTCTCTTTGTAAGAATCTCTTTTGGTGAGCATTGAATGGAGGTTAGGACGTTGATTGGAGGTTGCCTCTTGTTCCAAGTTGTATTTTTTTTTGGCACTAATGAATGGCCATCTCCCTTGGTATGGCACTGATACTAAAAGGTTTATCTTATTCTGGGACAACCGTTTGTTATATTTAATTAGAAGCCATCTCTTATCCTTTTGTAGCCATTCCAATTAAGACCATATCTCATATGGTTAAGTAATAACCCATTTCATACATATGGGTTAAAGAACAAATATCTCATGTATGTTTAATGAATGGTGTTTAAAGGTGGCATTGGAGACTGTTCTTTAGTAAGGAAATTTTAAATTCTAGAGATTGCAAGTGTACTCAATTCAGAATTTAAACGAGCAAGTACCCAACTCTACGTCGAATAGTGTTTCCCTTGGTGGAGTAGTGTTAATTATGATAATTGGAGGATAGCCATATCACTTCTTCTAGTTGATTGATGAGAAGTGAGTATTGGTTTGGTGGTTGGTGTTTAACCCCAACATGCTTCACCAATAACTAGCACCATTGGTTGGGCGGTTTTACCCAAAGCATTGGACTTTTGGGAAAGTCTTCAATTCATCAAACAAGCCATTACAAGAAGACTAGAACACACACATAAATATGACGGTGTCTTGGACTTGATGACCTGATAAATTCAGATGATAAATTCAGTTGAGTTGGATATTCATTTGCAAAGGAGTTTCAATGGGATAGAGTTCTTAGTGACAAAGTAATTGTAGAGTCTTGATTGTTATTGGCATTGTCAACTAGTTGTTTGTGCAAAGGTTACACCAAACAGCAATGGGCAATTGATTAGCATATTTCAACTTTGCTTGTAGAAGAACACAGAATAGAGAAGTTTTCACTTCGCAATGCAGTGTTGGAACAAGCCTTGCAACCATGACATAGGTCTCTATATAAGACAGAAAAAAGAGATTGGAGGTAATTCCATAGAGCATTCGTGTTGGTGAAGCGAGTTGGCTATAATTACTTCATCTACATAACACCTACATGGAATTGAATAGGAAGAAGTTAAATCTTTGAGAAACAAGTAAAGAAACATTGGAAAAAATGAAGAATGGAAGGGAAGTTTAGGCCTAGATGTGTACTTTAGAAATAGACATTTGAATAATTCAATGATAAGAATTACATAATCATTCAATGATACAAATTGCAAATCCATGTTCGTCAATGATAAAATTGTAAATCCATTTTTGTGTTCCTTTATAAGGTTAGATTTAAGGCCAAAGTTTCCCTTGAGGGAAAACTTAACAAAAACATGGAAGTGAAAACCTTAAAATATGATCTGCTACAAAATACATGGGCAAAATTTGAAATGGTAAGCATTGTGTATTTCGAAATAGACACTTGAATAATTCAATGATACTAATTGCAAATCCATGTTTTTGTTTCTATATAAGGTTCCATTTTAAGGCCAACGTTTTTCTTCAGGGAAAACTTAACAAAAACATGGAAGTTTGAATATTCCACATGTAAGTGAAAACCTTAAAATATGATCTTCTACAAAATACGTGGGCATAATTTCAAATGGTATGCATTGTTCATTTAGAAATAAACACTTGAATCATTCAATCATAAGAATTACTGAATCATTCAATGATACAAATTGGAAATCCGTGTTCGTGTCACTGATAAAATTGCAAATCCATGTTAGTTTTTCTTCAGGGAAAATTTAACAAAAACATGGAAGTGTGAATATTCCACATGGAAGTGAAAACCTTAAAATATGATCTGCTACAACATACATGAGAAGAATTCGAAATGGTGCACATTTTTTTATTTATTCTTTGTTTTCTCAATTTTCTCAAGAGTTTGAATTCAATTTTTTGAAATAGCTTTTCTATAATAACATTTTCCAGGAGATTGTTATTTTATCTGTTTTAGCTATTGTTGTATTTTTGGACCCAAAAGAAAGGTACTCTTTACAGTCTAGGTCCCTAATATTAAAAGAAATAAAGAAAAAACCAAGAATTAATTACTGTAACATGTGTATGTATAGTGTATCTATGTATATTGGTTTTAAGGAAACAATCTTTGAGGTGAATTTTGCTTCTCCACATTTTTCCCACATTTCATGGATGACATTCATAAATATTAAATATAACTTATATTTTCTTCAAGGAAAAAGTTTTGGAGGCCTCCCACCTCCCCACATTTCATGGATAACAGTTATACTAAATTCATTTCCCCACATTAGTGGATGTCATCTGTAGTAAACTTCTCAGCGTAGACTAGTGTGCCTTACCTAAGCAATTTAATTTGGTCACTTGTTAGCACATCACTAGCCAAAAGCTAAATATTATTGATAACAACCCCTTAAGCTAACCCCTTGCACTATATATCTAGATCCATTTCAACCTTGAATCTCTTAAGAACAACCCTAACATATATCCATCTTAACCTCTAATCTATTAAATACCAAAAAGAATTTAAAAAACTATATAAACTACTATATTAATCTTTTCTTAAATGTTTTATCATTCACATAGGTAAAAGTCATCTTGACGGAATACCCATGTAATGAAAGTTATTAATAGATATCCATATGAAGCTTGGTCTATGGAGTTTTTTGTTAAGTAGGAAAACTTCTCGTTTAATTTAGAAGGAGTTGGTATTTTTTCATCTCTAAAGTTAGTTGGAATACATGAAGGTTGGAGTAGGCAAATATATTAAGTAAAACATACTTGAGAGGGTTACTTCACACTAGCAAGGATTTTCAAATGCATTTGTCTTTATACTCTTGTCTTTATATCTCTTTCCTGCTTATTATGTTGTTTTCTTTTGTATGCTACATACAGAAGCTAAAGAGTTGACCAATTCTTCAGTATGGAATATGGATCGTTATAACATTAATCACTCACACTCGTAAGTTGTTGAAGAAGTTGTCAGTGCTATTCTTAACTTTTTTTAACTGGAACATCTGCTGAAGTATGGATGAAATGTATAGAGTCTTCTCTGAATGTCCAAAACAGTGAATGAATGTTGTCCAAAACAGTGAATGAACGTCGGTTGTCTGGTGGCAGGATGGAAGAATATTGAAGGAGAGACTACTACAAGCAAAAAATGGAAGAATTACTGAGTTGCCAGTTTAAAAGGAAGACGGGGTTCAAATGCAAGGATCACATAGAAGGTCATATTACCGTGTTTCTAAGGATACAATTCTCAAACTCTCAGAGTAATATTGTGAATAAGTAACACTGAGCTATTTGTCCATTGCCTTCGAATCTTATGGAAGGTCTGCAAAATAAGAGAACAATAGTATGTACTGATAATTCTTGGGGTTAATATTGGGGTAATATTTTGATAGCATCCTATTATAGCCTACAATGAAAAGTTGATCCTCGGGCGAGATTACGTTGAAAATTGGTCCTTGCATGGTAAATGAGAATAACAATATTATTACTGTTGATAGGCAGCTAGAAAACACTACTGTTTCTGTTTTCCAGTGCTTTTAGTATCCATGCTTCAATTGACAGATTCTAGTCTCAAATAACATACAGGTACCCATTATTTATTCCTTTCGAATATTCTTGTATTCCAAATTTGTTTCCTTGCCAATGTCTTGGCTTAGAAAAACAGTGATGTGCCCAACTAGCTCGTTATTCTAATTATAATGGTTTCTCTTTATTGTAATTATATTTGGTCCTTTGTCATGACAATAAGCTTATCGATTTATATTTAGTTCATCTCATCAGATTATTGAGTTCTGTTTGGTTCATTTCAACAGCGTTATACCATAAATAATTATTTTTCAAAATGTGTTGTGAATAATTTTGTGAGATATATGTCTAGACGCATACGAGCACATATTATGGAGTTTCACATAGAAAGCCTAGATGGTATGGGTATGAGACTCTTCGAGCAGTTCACCAAGTTCTACGTTTGTAACTGTATGCGCTTATGACACCTTGGAAAAATAATCCCAATCAAGCAATGGAAAGATTATAGGGAAAGGACGATCATAAAGTGTTAGAACGGTGGCAAAGCACCATTGTAGAGAGCGGAGGAACAATTTGCTCTATACGGGAATTAAAAAAATCAGCTTTACATTTGGTTTTGAGTAAGGATTGTTAAATATAATGTAATCTCAACAGTTTGACTGTACATTGCCAGCTGTCCTGGCCAGCTGTACTATCATTTCTTGATTTACTTGAGTCTATTTAGCTCATCTATTTTCTCTTTTCTCATAGTACTTTTTTCTTCATTTACCAAATATACTGAATTCTATTTATGCTCTGCTCTTTCTCTGTATTCTTTGCTTCACATTTTATCATGGTATTAGAGCTTCACCATTAAGCCTCTTCACATAGTCTGGAGAGCAACCTGATCCTCAATAGCATAGAGCTTATAGTGTGATCGAGACCATAGGACGTGAGATTCTTCACAAAGCCTAGAGAGAAATCTGTAGTCCGCCATCTGCTCAACAGATCGTCGCAGAAAGCACACATGAGGAAGCAGAGTGAAATACACTCAAAAGATTGAGGAGTCAAAGTTCCAGGAGGCAGCGACTGTTAGAAAAACAGGACCGCGGAGCAATAAAATAAAACAAATGCAGAAACAAAACACAGAAGACACACAATACAAGAGAGACACAGATTTACATGGTTCACCCAGAGTGGGCTACGTCCACCAGAGAAATTTCCAGGTCCTTCCTTTATTATTATCCAGCAAATGAAGGGATACAACCTACAGCAAAATCCGTTGTAACTTCCTCTTCTTTCTCTCACAGTCACCTCTCTTAGAATACAATACTTGCCATCAACCATAGCCGCAATACATTTCCCTCATAAAAGAGGGTTTCCTTCTAGGGAAAAAATCCCTAACATAATCTCTACCGTTAGATCTGCAACCTTATAATGAATGGTCCATATTTACAATGAAATTACAATATACTTTATAAGGCGATTTTTCCTTTGGGGGCTTCGCCCCCGAACCCCCGCTTGCCCCCAGACCCCTTAGCCGGGGGATAGCCCCCCCGAACCCCGCAGAGGGGGTACCCCACCTTTGCACTCCCCCACGTGGAAGAGTGTACATACTTCTGGGGTGTAAATGCTTCATGGGGTATAAACACGGCTGAAAGTAAAAAACCTATAAATCGGGAAGATAATCAGGCTCCACAACCAACAATCTCCCACTTGGAGACTGATCTCAACAACTCCACCGCTGTTGTATATGCTGGACTCTGAACCTTCTTGGACTTGGAAAATTTCTCATCTTCATCTTCATTCTTGAAGACCAACTGAAACTGAGCAATAACTCAGTTTCTCCCTGGTTTCTCCCTTTGTTAACATGTCTGCAGGATTCCGGCTAGTGTGTATCTTTTCCATCTTCAACTGTCCATCTTCCAAGGCAGATCGTATGAAGTGGTACCTCAACTGTATATGCTTAATATTTGAATGGAAGGATGATTTCTTTGCAAGGTGAATGGCACTCTAACTATCACAGTACAACCTGTTGTTCTCCTGCTTCTTTCCCAATTCCTCCATAAACCTTTGTAACCAAATCATCCCTTTACTAGCCTCTGTAGAAACAACATACTATGCCTCTGTTGTTGAAAGTGCAACAACCTTTTGCATTTTCAAAATCTAACTTACTGTTTTTCCACCTATAATAAAAACATACCCTGTGGTGCTCCTCCTGCTGTCTTTATCACCTGCCATATCTGAATCAACATATCCCTGTAGAAAAGTGTCTGAACCTCCAAAACACAATGCATGCGTAGTAGTACCTCTCAAATACCTGAGAATCCACTTT
>ML778166.1:497180-517853 GCA_009831015.1 Picea engelmannii | reverse complement strand
ATGGGGAGTTCTTTCACTTCTTGGGTCAAACACAGAGAGGAGTTAGAGTCACGTTAAACATCTATCGTTTCTCACACCATGCATTTTTGGGAGAAACGGTCATGGCAAAAGCAAAACTCTGTACTGAAAGGTATATGTGGAACACTTTGACAGATCTGGATCTGTGGGCGTCAATGAATTGCAGTGCCCTTCAGGGGAACTTGGTTTATGCATGCCAACTATTTGACAAAATGTCTGAATGAAATGTGGTCTCATGGAATGCAATGGTTGCGAGATATGCACTGTACGGGTATGGTAGTGAGGCATTGGGACTGTATAATAAGATGCGACAGTCCGGTATGAAACCCGATAAGTTTACATTTCTGAGCATTCTTAGAGAATGTGCAAGCATAGTTTCTCTAGGCCAGGGAAAAGAACTACATGCCTGCATTATCAAAACTGAGAATGAGCCTAACATCATTTTGGAAAGTGCCCTTGTTGATATCTATGTGAAATGCGGCACCATTGAGGATGTACGCCAAGCGTTTGATAAAATGCCTGAAATAAATGTTGTCTCATGGACCGCCATCATTGTTGGGTATGGTAGGCATGGTGACATCAAAGAGGTTTTCGTGCTCTTTGAACAAATGAAGTAGCTTGGGTTAAAGCCCAATTATGTCACCCTCCTGGCCATTCTAAATGCTTACAACCATGTTGTCTTAGTGGATGAAGCTTGGCACTACTTTGAATCAATTCATCGAGATTATCACATCAAACCTAGAGTGGAGCATTATTCCTGCAAAACAGGTTTGTTCATGAAGCCCTCAACTGTAGAGAGCTTATTACCATGGTGTTCCTTTTTTGGTGAAACCATATTTTTTTAAGTACATGTGAAACAAGTCAGCTCAGATTTGTGTATGTGAGACAGTCAATGTCCAAAGAACGATGACAAATGTCCCAAATCATCTCATTATTGAGGAGAATGGCCACATTGGTGTGTTCCAAGAGAAGGTGGAGGAGCCACTTCCACAGAGAGCATTCCTAGAGGAGGAAAATTGATGACAGAGTAGAGAAGCTACTCTCAGTCTTAATGCTTAGCAGTTACAGAGTCCCAAAGGGAGTAGCTGTGAAATACCGGAGGGAGTAGTTGCAGAGAGAGTGGATGACCTACTCTCCAAGCAAAGAGCCAGATAGTGCTTTGTAGTAAGCACCCTAATCCAGCTTGTGATTTGAGAAGACTAAGTTGTAGCAGAGAAAGTGTACTACTGTGGTACAATTGGATATGTATCAGGAGATGAAGAAACACTGCAGAGATATATATTTTTGACTAGGCAGAGAGTGCAGTTGATAGAAAGCACACTAGAGGGTGTTACCTTAGCTTGAGATTGTTGGCGACGGAAGTCACTCCTAGATTGCTTGCAGGAGCAGAGCCCGATGCCCATCAGTGTATGTCACGGTTTGTGTATGGAAGAGGTGGTCGAATGGAAGTAAACTCAGACGATATTGTTTCGACTCCGAAACTAGGCCCGACATGAATGGGTAGGTGAGGTATTGGACATACTTCAGACAGTGAGTTGTAGTAAGGGTGAGTAGGGGGGAAGTCTTATATCAGAGAGATGCAAAGGTTTGCTGTCAACATCAGGTTTCTAGCAGACTGTAGGAGAATGCATTTAAATGCGAGATCATCTTACATTTAAATGCAGAAAACCAGGGAATACAATAGTGTCACAATAAAACCTTTATCATAATGCAACTGCAATAATTCATTTGAATCATTCAATCATGAAATCTCTCAGTATGAGATGAAAACTAGATGAAACAGGGAAACTGTCTTTCATAAAACAAGAAATCTTACATACATATGCATAGCCGAAAAACTAGAGCATCTGTTAAAACATTACAATCGAGAGCCTTTCTCTACCATCGATACTTACAAAATACAAAAACTGAGCCTATATACTCAGGAAAATTTGCCTAACAGAGGTGTGCCCAGTCACCCAGGGCTCGGTGTCTTTTCAGTCAAATTCGTACTGAAATCCTTCTTCACGCGCCACCTTAACTGCGCATGGCTCCTGTAAGGAGGGTAGCTGAGCCATTAAGTGTCAAGCTAGCGTGTGCAGACTTCTCTGTCTCTTTGAAGACTTCAACATGGCTTTTTTGAAAAAAAAAACGGTACACAGGACCCGTTTGAGCAGACCACTTGCCAGACCCTCCATATCTCACACTTAATGAATGAAGGGAGGTTTCAAGCATTCGTTCATGCCTTCATTTACTCCAAGTGAGACACAGGATTGAGATCGGATCCGATGGCACCTGGAGGTCGCGATGATCTCCTCTGTAACTGAACTCAGTGCCTTTGGCCCTTCTTGCACAACTCTCTTTGTCTCCCAAGTGACCACGGGCTATGACCCTATGCTTACTCCCAAAGGTGCTTTCGACATTCGCGAATATGAAGGGGTTGATCCATGGTTCTTGAAATCGCGATGAGTGAAACGTCGAGACGGCTTAATCTGGCGCCACGCGTCCTTCAAATCTGATGGTCTTAAATTCACCCGACGCTGCTGCGGGCCCCAGGTCCTAGATGCTCTCATCACTTTGCGCATCGGGGATATGAAGGAGCTGCTTCTTGTGCTTCGAAATTGTGATGGGCGACAAGGCGGGGATCCTAATCATGCACCAGGTGTCCCCTTTAGATGGACGGCTGAGAATACTCCTCGATATTGTGGGCCCCCTTTGGGTGCTTTTGGCGCTTCGGAGTTCATGGATAGGAAGGAGCAAGTCTTCCTGCTGTGAAATCACGATGGGCGAGAAGGCGGGGAGCCTAATCACTCACCATGTGTTCATCTAGGATGAACGACTGAGATCACTCTCGATGCTTAGGGGCATGTCTCGTCGAATGATAAACATTAGCGTCCCTCCTTTAGGTCTGCTTCTTTGTGACCAGGTGCCAAAACCATGAGCCTAATTCTGGGTGCATTCGACATTTCGGGATTCGAGGTTTCGAGAGGTGAAATGACGAGGAGCTCTTACCCCTCAAACTCCCGAATGTCGATGTGACACGGATTTGCACCACGCATCCTTCAGATGAATGGCCCAGATAACATTCTTTCTTATAAAGGGGGCTACCCCAATTCACAGGCTCGCTTGATGTGACTTGGTGCTAGGACCATGGGCTTGGCTCCAAAGGTGCTTTTGGTGTTTCGCTGATTGGCAATTTCAGCTATAAAGAATGGGAGTCTCCTTGTCTCCCGAAACGTCGATCCTCGAAATTCCGACTGACTGCCCCCTGTCTCAACTAGATCGGACGACCCAGATTTGCCTTGAACTATTGGTGCTATGCTTCGTGCTAAATCCTGGACAACTCGGCAGCCCCTAAATCTCGATGACCGTCGATTCACTTTGCAATTGAATCTCGGTGGCTGACAACCAACACTTCACCCGCTTGCTTGACTTGTGATCGGAAAAGAGACTCTCCCACTTTGCGCTAGGGTGCTTCCTGCGTAACCTGCAGACCTGGGTGTATTTGAGCCCCAAGACAAACAATGTCGCTAACATTTAGGCTCCATGGGAGATAGAGTCATCCCTGTGATGCTCTAAGAACTCATTCTGCAGTTTTAGTGCCTTGCTATTGGGCTATGGAGTCTTTTACTAAGATGAAACTATACAAAAAGAAAATGAATAAAGAACTAAAGGATAATATTTACAAACAAAGGAGCCATCTAAGGCTCAAACAAAACATTTCTTTAGAAAATGCCCATTTACTGGGCTGTTGAAAACCTCTTCACCCTCCAGATCGTGCAACTGGTACGTGTTGTTTGAGAAGACCTCAGAGATTCTGAAGGGGCCGATCCAGAGGGCATCAAACTTGCTATGTTTTCCCTTATCCTGTCTGGGTGCATCCCACTTAAGTACCAAATCCCTGATCTCGAACTCCTTCTTCTTGACCTTCCTATCAAAATCCTGTTTGAACCTTTGTTGATGACTATGAGCGGTGTCCCTCACCTGTAACCTGATCTGTTGTACTTCTACTATCTGATGAATCCTTCTAATCAAATGATCTGGCTCTCCTTCATAATCTTGAAAGAAATTTTCCACAGGTAAGGCAAGCTGAGTGGGAAAAACCGCCTCTACTTCGTAAACCAACTGAAAAGACAAGGTGCCCAGGGATTTCTTCGTTGTCACTCAATCATCCCATAAAAAAAATTTCAACTTCAACTCCCAGGCCCTTTTGTTGTCCTCCAATAGTCTTTTGATGATCCTTATCAGGCCCTTGTTGGAGGATTCGGCTAAACCATTGCCCTGGGGATAGTAGGGGGTGGAGTGAATTAGGGTGATTTGGAACTACTCACAGAATAATTACTTTATATCCTCCAGGAAGCTGATAATTACTTTGTGGGACGTACTTCTGGTAGGGACAGCTTCTATCCACTTGGTGAAATAATTTGTTGCAGTTAGGATCCATCTGTGCTGGCCACTTGAGGGAGGATGAATTTCCCCGATAAAGTCTATCCCCCACTGTTGAAAAGGTGTTGAAGCTATCACAGGCTTCAGTGGTAGTGGCCCAAGCTGTTGTTTCCCTGAGAACTTTTGGCATTTGATGCAGGCCCTGATTTCTCTGCTGACATCAACGGATAAAGTGGGCCAGTAATACCCAGCCCTAAGGATTTTTTGAGCTGTGGTCTTCCATAAATGATGGCCCCCACAAAGGCCTCTGTGGAAATCAAACATAACTTTATGGGCTTCTGGTGGGTTCACACATCTCAGCAGCACTCCTAGAGGGTCTCTTTAGTATAAAACTTTCCCAATGAGGCAATATCTAACTGCCTCGAGCTTCAAATCTCTTGCCTTACTTTTACACATTCCATCCGGGGGCTTCAACTCCCACAGAAAGTGTAAAATGTCATGATACCAGGCACACTCTACCAGCAATACGCCTTCCTGAGAGTGTTGGCTGGGCAACTCAACTTGCTAAATTCGTGAGCAGGTATTAATGAAACTAATGCCCAAGGCTTCATAATTAGATTCATCCAATAGCTTCGATAAACCTTTCCCCTTAATCAACTTGGTGGGCTTTATCTCCAAGTCAAATTCTAGGATTCTAGCAATCCATCTACCTCTTCTCCCATCTATATCAGGCTGTATAAGGATGTCCTTCACAGAAGTCGAAGGAATGTATGCGGTTACCCTTGAGTGCAGGACATAGACTCTGAAAGCTTTGAGAGCTTTCACTAAGGCATAGGCTTGTTTCTCCATGATTTCATACCTGATCTCTGCATCTCTTAATGCCCTGCTGAAGAAGGCAATGGGTTGCTCTCGCCCTTTCTTATTTTTTTTCAACAAGACCGCCACTATTGTATCAAAAGAAGCAAAAGAGAAAATCAGGAACTCTTTGGAATAGTCAGGACTGATTAGCACAGGTGCCTCAGTCAATGCCCTTTTTATTTGGATAAAATATTCCCTGGGTTCAGCAGTCCCTTTTACTTCATTTCCTTTCCTGAGCATGGCTGTGATATGTTTCACAAACTCAGCAAAATTTGAGATGAATCTCCTCAAGAAATTGATTTTTCCCAAAAAGGCCTGAACTTCCTTCTTGGATCTAGGAAGGGACAGGGTTTGAATTGCCTCTACCCTGCTAGGATCAATTCTCACTCCCTCTGCTGATACTATATGGCCCAATAAATTCCCCTCCTTCATAGCAAACAAAGATTTCTTGGGGTTTAGGGATAGGCCAAACCTCCGACACTTCAGGAAAACTTTCCTCAAGTGGCAGCGGTGCTCTTTGTCTAACCTAGAGAAGACCATGATGTCATCTAGATAGATTACCACAAACTGGTCCTTCTCCCCGATGAAGGCTATATCCATAGCTCACTGGAAAGTTTCTCCCACATTCATCAATCCAAAAGCCATTTTGGCATACATGAATGTACCCCAAGGAGTGGTGAAGGTTGTTTTTTCTCTGTCCTCAGGCATGACTGATATCTAATTATAACCAAAAAAACCATCAATCATGGATATCCTAGAGGCACCCATTACCCTTTGCAATATGTGTTCCATGTTGGGCAGGGGATAATTGTCTTTCCTTGAGCTCCTGTTCAGGTTCCTGAAATCAACACAGAGTCTGATTTCTCCACTTTTCTTCCTTACTGGAACCAAATTGGCCATCCATTCAGAATATCTCAAGGGGACAATGATTTGGGCATCTAACAATTTCTTCACTTCTTTCTCCATGACAAGTAGCAACATGGGATTTATCTGTCTCAGCTTCTGTCTGAACGGTTTAGCCTCTTCCTTTAGTGGGATCTTGTGCTCAATGACAGATGTGTCATAAGTCTTGAGGTCTTTGTATGTCCATGCAAACACATCAGCAAACTCTTTTAGCAACTCAGTATATTCGGCCTTCTGTTCTCTGGTCAGACTTCTTGATAATTTGACAAACTTGGGCTCCTCATGTGTGCCAATGTTGCATTCGGTTGTATCAGCAGCTTCATTTGAAACCTTACCCTTTACGACCACATCATTCCCATCGAACAGTCTTTCCAAGGGGGCCAGTCCTCTCGGAATGTGATTGTTGGGCAGTTGAATAATATGGTGATTAGCAATTTTATTTAAAAACACCTCAGGGTAAGGGTTACCTTCCAGGTCAGGATCCTGATCAATGTGCAATGCAGAAAATTCATCAACAGATTGGAGAAATTTTTCAATTTCCAGATCATCTTTGAATACCTTCCAATGCTTGACATTGTCTGGTACAGATGGCCTATATCGCATTTCAACATCATATTTGACCATCGGCGACAGAGGAACTTTGAGCAAACTAGCTGAGACAGCTAAAGAATCGGCTGAAGTATTCTCCCCTCTTGGAATAAAAGAAATGCTAAAGGCCAAGAAGAATCAAGTCCCATACTTCATTTCTATAATTCCTGAGCTGGGGATTATTAGCACGACAAGCCTTTCTGACTTGATGGATAATTAACTCAGCATCTCCAAATATTGTTATTTCTTTAATTCCCATTTCCTTTGCGGCCCTCATACCCAAAACAAGAGCTTCATACTCCACCACATTGTTGGTGGTTTCGAATTCCAGGTTGTATGACAGGGCTATGGCCTCTTGACAAGGTGATATGAAAACTACCCCAGCACTAGCACCTTCGCTAGAAGAAGCTCCGTCGAAAAACATCTTCCACATGGAAGGGGTTGGAGGGGAATCGGATAATCAAGACTGGGCTACTTTCTGACTTGGAAAGGGTCTTCGGGAGCATCAATGAGCTGCAATAAACTAGACCCCAGGTCGGTGTCAAATGAAAAGATGGGGTGATTGGTGGGATTTTCTTCATCACTAACAATGTAGGCCAACTAAGCTTCTCTATATAACCTCCTTTGTTCCCCTCCAAAGACTGGAATGGTGGCATACATGAGATCCATCTGCAATGTTCCCCCAAGATTTTTAATCCAAGATCTAGACAACAACATGCCAAATTTGGGGGGAACGTCAGCTACCACAATATCCATGACCACACTCTTCATGGGCAGCTGCAACAAAGAAACCTCCAGGTCTTTGATGACTCCTAGACACTACACTCTTCTCGAATCGAAAGAGTACAAATCATGATAATTTTTTGTCACCTCCAGTCCCAATTCTTCCATAACTATTTTGGGCATAAGGTTATGGGAAGCCCCTGAATCCATGAGGCAGTTATGTAGCACTTTATCATGTATATTCAGGGATGTGTAGAAGGGAGGGGATGAATCATCTCTATCTTCTACCACGGGCCCTAGGACAACTGCTGGATTTTCATCCTGGAGATTTATTGAGTCAGTGGAAGGCTGGGGGAGCTCAGATTGTAGCAGCTTGGAGAGGGACCATTTGAAATCTTTATTTTTAACTAGTTCCGATAGGGGTATAGAGATTCTAATCTTCTGAATTTCATGCTCAAAATTGAAGGAAGGAATAGGCTTAGGAGTTTCCCTTACCTTAGTGACAGGTTCTTTGGTTGTTGGCAAAGCACTCTGAGTTTTCTTTTCTTTAGTAGTGATTGTTGCAGCTTTAGTAGACCTTTCTCTTATGAGGGGCTGATCTTGGCTGTCAAAGTCTCCCTCTTTCTTTCTTGACCTGAGGTTATATCTGTTAGAGGCGTGACCGACCCTTTCTCCCTTACCTAACTCATGTATTTGAACGTTCATCAGGGATTTCTCATATGCAGACTAAGTCAAATGAGGAAAAGGAGGAGCTCCTTCAACAAAATGAATTTCAAGGTCGAACTCGTCTATCTCCTCCCCTCTCTCATGAGTAACCAAGTTATTTTGGAGAGGGGTTTGAATCCTTTGATCTTCTCTATCTTTTTCCCTTTGTTCCCTTGGGAAGGCCCGCGGTCCATGGTTATTAGGTCTCCTGAAACCTCTACCATCAACATTCTGGGGATTTCTGTACATGGGCTTCCCTTCTAACTCCCACCTATCCATTCTAGCAGAAAGTGACTTTAGTATTCTAGTTGTCTCATCTGTTTGAAGGGGCAGGGGAGAGGAGCTGGATGAGGAAGCTTCAGGCCTCTGCCTGGATATGTTTCTACCAGCAGTGTTCCTGAGTCGGTCAACAACCAATATATTAGATTCTACCTACACGGCTGCATCTTGCATATGGGCCAGATTAGTGGCTCTTCTTTCCCTGAGCAGGAGGCAGAAATCAGGATCAAAAGTGTTGGCATAAGTGATCTTTGCAGAGCCTTCTGAGGGTTTGATCTCAGCAGGGATTTTATTGTACATTTTATTGAATCTCTTGGAGAAGTTGGAGACAGACTCTCCTTCTTTTCTCTTCAAAGACCCAAACTCTGTCATGTAATACATGAAGTCTTTTTTATCTCCCCACTGTCTCAAAAAGGCATTATCTAAAGCTTCAATCCCATCAATAGATCCGGGAGGCAGGGCTTTGAACCATTTCCTAGCCTCACCTTGAAGGCTATGGACAAAAATCCTCATCCATACATCTGCCTGCATGATGACATTATCATCTATGAAACGGTAAAAGGCTTCTAGGTGTTCTTTTGTAGTTATGTCCCCCTCACCTGTAAACTTGGGCAGCTGCTTGAGGTAACCATCTGCTGGGAGAGCGTTGAGAGGCTGCGATAGAACGAGGGGAGCATACCTAGCGGCTATAATGGCCTCCATTCTAGTCATAGGGGGATTTTCTCTTGCCATAGGGATATTAGGTGGAGGAGAACTCGGAGGAGAAGGAGTTCACGAAGGGGCTACTAGGAATGAGTCCCGAAGTGGAGTGGGAAACAAGAGGGGATTTAAGGAGAAGGCTAGCGAGCTCAATTTAGCAGGTGCTCCTCTTTGCACAGGAGTAGTAATGGTAAAAAGAGGCGGAGCAGTAAAGATAGGAGTGGGGAAATTTTCTGCAGTCCTAGGCCTATGCCAAGGTACAGCCTCAGAGGAGAGGGGAGTGACAAGGATTTCTCCCTCCAGTTCTAGACCGGGAGGGGAAAACTCAGCAAGAACACTCCCAAAATTCAAGAAACGGGAAACCCCTGAAGGAGGTCTAATAAGAAACTAAGGAGGAGAGAATTGAGTACCTACATAAGGAGATGGCAGATTACCTGGTTCACCGGTGGGAGCTTCTTCTTCGGAGGACTTTCCTTTTCTGAGAACTACCTCTGGATCAGTTTCAGGTGTAGCTAGAGGCAGCTGTGGATGAGACCGCGTGTTTCTGCCTCTGAAAGCCACAATTAATAGAGCAGTTTCTCCCTAGTGGAGTCATCACAATGGAGTCGCCAGGTGCACAGTAGCAATCTTCAATGGCTCTGATACCCGATGCACCTTCGGAATCAGAGGTTCAATGTTGTTCAATCCCGGGGAAAATTTTCAACTTCGTCCCCGACAACGGCGCCAAAAATGTTGGCGATGGAGGTCACTCCTAGATTGCTTACAGGAGTAGAGCCCGACGCCCATCAGTTTATGTCACAGTTTGTGTATGGAATAGGTGATCGAATGGAAGTAAACTCAGACGATATTGTTTCGACTCTGAAACTAGGCCCGACATGCATGGGTAGGTGAGGTCTTGGACATGTAGTAAGGGTGAGTAGGGCGGAAGACTTATATCAGAGAGATGCAAAGGTCTATTGTCAACATCAGGTTTCTAGCAGACTGTAGGAGAATGCATTTAAACGCGAGATCATCTTACATTTAAATGCAAAAACCTAGGGAATACAATAGTGTCACAATAAAACCTTTATCATAACACAACTGCAATAATTCATGTGAATCAATCAATCATGAAATCCCTTAGTATGAGATGAAAACTAGATGAAACAGGGAAACTGTCTTTCATAAAACAAGAAATCTTACATACAGACACATAACCAAAAAACTAGATCATCTGCTAAAACATTACAATTGGGAGCCTTGCTCTACCATCGATACTTACAAAATACAAAAACTGAGCATATATACTCAGGAAAATTTGCCTAACAGAGGTGTGCCCAGTCACCCAGGGCTCGGTGTCTTTTCAGTCAAATTCGTAATGAAATCCTTCTTCACGCGCCAGCTTAACTGTGCATGGCTCCTATAAGGAGGGTAGCTGAGCCATTAAGTGTCGAGCTAGCGTGTGCAGACTTCTTTATCTCTTCGAAGACTTCGGCATGGATTTTTTGAAAAAAAAAATGGTACACATGACCCCTTTGAGAAGACCGCTTGCCAGACCCTCCATATCTCACACTTAATGAATGAAGGGAGGTTTCAACCACCCGTTCATGCCTTCATTTACTCCAAGCGAGACACAAGATTGAGATTGGATCTGATGGCGCCTGGAGGTCGCGATGATCTCCTATGTAACTGAACTCGGTGCCTTTGGCCCTTCTTGTACAGCTCTCTTTGTCTCCCAAGTGACCACGGGCTATGACCCTGTGCTTACTCCCAAAGGTGCTTTCGACATTCGCGGCTATGAAGGGGCTGATCCATGCTTCTTGAAATCCCGATGAGAAAAATGCCGAGATGGATTAATCTGGTGCCACGCATCCTTTAAATCTAACGATCTTAAATTCACTTGATGCTGCTGCGGGCCCCAGGTCCTGGACGTTCTCATCACTTCGCACATCAGGGATATGAAGGAGCTGCTTCTTGCGCTTCGAAATCACGATGGGCCAGAAGGCGGGGAGACTAATCATGCACCAGGTGTCCCCTTTATATGGACGACTGAGACTGCTCCTTGATATTGTGGGCCCGCCTTTGGGCTCTTTCGGCGCTTCAGAGTTCGTGGATAGGAAGGAGCAAGTCTTCTTGCTGTGAAATTGCGATGGGTAAGAAGGCGGGGAGCCTAATCACGCACCACGTGTTCATCCAAGATGAACAGTTGAGATCACTCTCGGCGCTTTGGGGCTCTTCTCGTCGAATGATAAACATTAGCACCCCTCCTTTAGGTCTACTTCTTTGTGACCAGGCACCAAAACCATGACCTAATTCTGGGCGCTTTCAGCATTTTAGGATTCGAGGTTTCGAGAGGTGAAATGACGAGGAGCGCTTACCCCTCGAACACCTGAATGCCGACGTGACACAGATGTGCACCATGCATCCTTCAGATGAATGGCCCAGATAACATTTGTTCTTATAAAGGGGGATACCCCCATTCACAGGCCCGCTTGATGTGACCTGGTGCTAGGACCGTGGGCTTGGCTCCAAAGGTTCTTTTGGTGTTTCCCTGATCAGCAATTTTAGCTGTAAAGAATTGGAGGCTCCTTGTCTCCCGAAATTTCGATCCTCGAAATGTTGACTGATTGCCACCTTTCTCAACTAGATCGGACGACCTAGATTTTCCTTGAACTATTGGTGCTATGCTTCGTGCTAAATATCGGACAACTCGGCAGCCCCGAAATCCCGATGATCGTCGATTCGCTTTGCAGTTGAATCTCGACAGCTGACAACCAACACTTTTCCCTCTCACTTGACATGTGATCGGAAAAGAGACTCTCCCACTTTGCGCTGGGGCACTTCCCGCGTAACCTGCAGACCTGGGTGTATTTGATCCCCAAGACAAACAATGTCGCTAACATAGATCTGTCAAGATTTGTGGAAGAAGAATTCTATAACACTCAGTACTGCAGAGGCAAAATATATCGTAGCCAATTACGCAAGTCATGGAAGCAGTGAGGCTTCAAAGGCTTCTCGCAGGACTTCATCTGAGACATGGTGCACATGAAGCATCCAATCTTCAACACATAGACAAGCAAGATGGTGTAGAATTCATCCTGACATGCCTCAGATGGTCAGATGAATGAACCAAGACATTGGTTTCATGAGGAAACCTCTATATCTAAAATATTGTCTAAGATGACATTCCTTTCAGAGGGAGACAATTGAGCCTATTGATCCCATTGATATTGTACCTCCAGTTGATGTTCCAAGAAATATTGTAGTAGGTCAGAAGATACCTACTTGGGATTGTTATAATCTATAGGAGGTAGAAGGACATGCAACTCCTCGTGGTACCTTTCGAGAGAGAAAGAGACATAAAATATATTCATGCTATGTCGCAACTATGAGCCACATCATTGATTCCGAGCCTTCTTGTTATGAGGAGTCATCTAGTCAGCCAATATGGAGAGATACCATGATGGAGGAGTATCAGTCCATCATGAAGAATGATGTGTGGGATATTGTTTCGAGACTTGAAGGGAAGTTTGTAGTGACTTCCAAGTGGATCTATAAGATCAAACATACAACTAATAGAATCATCGAGAAACACAAAGCAAGATTTGTTGCTAGAGGATTCTCTCAGGTGGAGGGAATAGATTATGAGGAGACATTTTCTCTTGTTGTTCGATACACTTCTATACGGATGGTTATTGCCCTCACTAAATCCATGGGTTGAAAACTACGACAAATGGATGTGAAGACAATCTTTCTCAATGGAGAGATTGAGGAAGAAATATACATGGAGCAGCCAGCTGGTTTTGTCATACATGAGAAGGAGTCTCATGTGTGTAGGTTGAAGAAGACCCTATATGGAATCAAGCAGGCACCTCGAGCTTGGTATGTGAGGATTGATGGACACCTGATGAGGTTGGGCTTCAACAAAAGTGTTGTTGATCCCAACATGTACTACAAGACTATTAACGATGAGGCCTTGATTCTAGTCCTCTACGTTGATGATTTATTCCTCACCGATATAGAAAGCCTTATTATTGAATGTAGGTATGCGTTGGACTCTGAGTTTGAGATGAAGGACCTTGGTATGATTCACTACTTGGGACTAGTGGTGTGGCAGAGAACTGATGAGATCTTCCTGATTCAGGGGAAGTACATAGTTGAGATATTGAAGAAGTTTTAGATAGTGAACTTCAAGCCCGTGGCTATACCAATGATGACGAATCTAAAGAAACTAAGTGTTCCTTCTTCTGATTTTGACGAAATTCATCTGACTTTGTACAGACAGCTGATTGTATAATTGATGTATTTGGTTAACACTAGACCAAATATTTTCTATGCAGTGAGTGCGCTTAGCCATTTTATAAGTCAGCTGAGATAGACACACTAGATTGTTGTGAAACATGTGTTGAGATACTTGCGAGGCACAATTTGACATGGTCTGAGATATACCTCCAGTATTGATATGATATGGAAGGAATATATTAACTCTGATTGGGCAAAGATCACAGTGGATAGAAAGAACACCTTTAGGTGTTGCTTCACTTTAGGATCTTCCATGGTTTCCTAGTGTAGCAAGAAATGAACTTCTATGGCTTTGAGCACAACAGAAGAAGAGTACATTGCATTAAGTATGACAGTCCGTGAAGCAGTGTGGCTTCACGAGCTTTGTGTCGATTTATTCGAACATGTGATGGATTCCACCATTATTCATTATGGCAACTAAAGTTGTGTGAAGATCTCTGATAATCCATTGTTTCATGACAAATCGAACCACATTGATATCAAGTACCATTACATCCGAGACATGGTGCAGAGGAAGGAAGTATTTGTGCAGTACCTTCCTACAGATGAGCAGGTTGTTGATGTTCTTACCAAACCAAGACGAAGTTCAAGTAATTTCGTGATAGACTTGGCATGGCAGAGAATGCCTCCTTCGCTGAGAGGGAGTATTGATGTTTGCAACTTCCTGAAACTTTCTCCAGATCGTACTTCTCTGTGAATTGAGTTGAGTTGATCTGTGAGGACATTTATCCAACAAGGGATAAGTGGAACACTTATTCGATAAGGAATAAGTGCAGTTGGGCCTATAACACAATGTCCCATGTGGAGAGCACATGAGGAGATGTCAAGGGAGTTGACCCTTGACGTCATACACTATGGGAGTTGACCCTAGTGTTTCTAGAGGGTGTAGCCTTTAGAAGTCCACATGGAGTGCCATGTGTGACAAACTTTCTATAGATCGTACTCCTCTGTGAATTGAGTTGAGTTGATTTGTGAGGACACTTATTAGAGAAGGAATAAGTGCATTTGGGCATACATCCCATCATCCCATGTTCAGAGAACATAAGGACATGTCAATGGAGTTAACCCTTGATGTATCACACTATGGGGAGTTGACCCTAAGTGTTCCTAAAGGGATTAGCCTCTAGAAGCCCACCTGGGAGTGCCATGTGTGACAAATATTTTACTACTATGGTGGTTTTGTACCACTAGTGGAGACTGCGTGTCTCTAGACAGTAGTTGTGTACTACTATGGAAAGATACCTCCCTAGCTAAGAGGGAGTGTTGATGTTTCAACATCAGGCATAACTTCTCCTACATTGGGCTACAGACCAAGGGAGATAGGATACATTTATCACAAAGGTGCACTTGTGATAAATGGGCCCAGATGTAGTCCTTCCTTGATCATGACAAGGAATAATATGGACTCGAGGTGCTTGAAGTGCTTTCCACGTGTCAATTAGCATCAAGCCAACATTTACTCATAGGTGTGTGCCTATGGTGAAAGATCTTGGTATAGTATTTGTCCTAGTCATGACGATTTGACAAGGAATGATAAGGACTCAAGATGTTATATGTTATTACGTGTAGACACAGAGTGAGCATGAATTAATTGGCTCATAGGGAGAGCCATAGAAGGAGTTTCTCCTTGGTTCACGTGGGAGAGAGATGTCTCCCAAGACTAATAGACAAGTGTCATGAGTCTAGGGTGAAGTTTGTATACTTCAAAGACAAGAGTGGCATGTTGATGAATGTCTCCCTCGTTGAGAGGGAGTGTTGATGTTTGGAAAACACTGGGAAGACATTCTCTAAAGATAATAATTAATAATATAATTACTATTGATTATTAAATATAGTATATATAATAAGTAAATGATAATAATAAATATTTATTGATTATTCAAGGGACGCATCCTTTCATGGATGGTCACCTTATGTTCCCTATATATGGAACACTCATCATTGTAATAATACATTGAATATTGATCATATCTTATATGATGTAAAACCAATAAGACAGACAGACGCAACCGTAAGATCGGTCCTGCTAACAGATCTGAGGCGTTAATCGAGTTTAGAAAGGACGAGGAGAGCGCATAAAAGGCAAAATATTTTCAGCCGTCAGATTTTGGGCAGAGGATCGATAGCCATCGGATCCAGGAAAAGTGCACGAGGTTTAGTCCTCTAAAGTGCACAGGAGAATAGCCGAATCACGAAATCCCGAAATCGCGGGGTGAAATTTTGACATTTTTGAGTTCGGGACTTGGAGCAGCAAGGGGTTGTGAAGTCACTACCTCGCGAAGTCCCAATTCACGAAATCCTGAAAGGATCGTGAGCCGTCCATTTTGGAGGACAAGTGTCAAAGATCTATATCTACCGGGACTTCGGGTACCGAGAGATCAAGGAAGAAGAGTCGGGAGACAAGAAGTCTTGGCTCACGAATTCCCAAAAACATCGTGACCGTCCACAAGGATGACACATGGCAGCGTTCGAGGTTTCAGGGAAATCCCCAAAAGGAGCATTTCGTCATTTCGGCTACCGGGAATGCAAAGGGTAAGAATTCGGGACTCTTGACCCATGAAATCGCGAAAGGATCTGAGCCGTCGGATCAGGGGAGGCTCATAGTTGTTGATCTCCCACAGGACTGGAGTTTTGGCATTTCAGAATTTGATATTGGAAGCTCGAAGGGTCAGGAATTGGAGCAGTAGGATTCATGAAGTCCTGAATCGCGAAATCCTGAAAAGGCGTACGAAAAGGTTAGATGCCAGAATATTTCGGGTTTTGGCATATTGAGGGACAGATAACCGACGGAGTGCCTACATCATGAAGTCCTGAATCGTGAAATTCCAAAAAAGGCGTTCGAGAAGGATAGGCGCCAGGATATTTCAGGTTTCGGCATATTGAGGAACAAAGAACCGACGAAGTGCTTGCATCGCAATTCCCCGAATCGCGAAAATCCGATTTCGCTTGAACAATTAGGTGCATGGTCACTGGTCTTGGTCACATAGATGGAGTCTAAGGGCCAATACAGGGCTGTTAAGCACTTTTCAACTTTTCGGCGACCAGGAGTTGGGGAGACAAGACATTGGAGGACTTGTATACAGGAGTCCCGAAGTCCCGAACTGCGAAAGGCCGAAATCACGAAACCTAACATCCTAAATCACGAAGTTCCGAAGTCACTGCAAGAACTTAGAAGACCTGGTTTTACGTGCAGGAAATAAGTAAACATGAAAATTTTCCAACAATTTCTTTTATGTTTTGTTAAAATTGTTTAAAGATGGCCACGTCTAGCAATTTAGGACCAACTTGAGTTCTGATTCTTATTGGAAACAATTATGAGTTTTGGTCTCTTCGAATGAGATCCTTCTTGCAAGAACAAGAGTGTTGGGATCCTGTGGATCTTGGATATGTGGAACCAGATCCAGTAGACCTTGCCACCATGACAAACCCACAGAGAATTTCTTAGGCAACATAGAGGAACAAAGAGAATAAAGCCAAATTCTAGATTCAAAATTCAATGGATGAATCGATTTTCTCAAAAATCACAGGTGTTGGTACTTCAAAATAGGCCTGGGACATCCTTAAATTTTCCTACCAAGGAAATGATAGGGTCAAAATAGTCAAACTGCAGACCTTGAGGATGAAATTCGAGACTTTAAGAATGACGGAGTCTGAAAATGTGGATCAATTTATGACCAGAGTCATGGGAATCATGAACCAGATCAGATTGACTGGTGAAGCCATCCCTGATCAACGCATTGTTGAGAAAGTCCTCAAAATTTTACCAAAGAAATTCAAAATGGTTGTTACAGCAATCCTTCAATCCAAGGATCTGTCACGTTTTTCAATAGATGAACTAATTGGTTCCTTGGTGACACATGAGACTAGATTGCATCTCACAGATGAGTCAATCGCCAATGCCTTCAAAACTCAATTCTCCTTCAGCAGAGGGAGAGGCACAGGAAGAGGCAGAGGTCACCAAGGACGAGGGAGAATTACAAGTAACCAACACTCAAGTGGAGCTAACAGACAATAGAACCAGAATCAAAATTTCCAAGGTCACAGACAACAACACCAAAATCAGAATTTCCATCCTCAAAGAGGCAAAGGGAGAAGATCAAATGATAAATCAAGCATACAATGCTATTACTGCAAAAACTATGGGCACTATGAATCTGAATGCAGGAAGAAGCAAGCAGATCAACTCTCAGGCAGAGAAAATGTCTCAAATCATACAGGAGAAACCTTAGGAGGTATGTTTCTCTCATGTCACAAGACTGAAGAACAACCTAAAGATCTCTAGTTGTTGGACAGTGGATGCAGCAATCACATGACAGGTAACAAAGATTTACTTTCATGCATTGATTCATCAATCTCATCTGATATTACACTTGGAAATGACTCCTTAGTCAAAGTTCAAGGAAAATGAACTGCACCTATTCTTACTAAACAGAATGTAAAGAAAGACATAAACAATGTTTATCATGTTCCAGATCTGAAACATAATCTGTTAAGTGTAGGATAGATCATTGAACATGGCTATAAGGTACTTTTTGAGGGAGCATCTTGCAGGATATACGATAAAACCCCTTGCAGAAAATTAATTTCTGAAATCCACATGACTCAGAATAGGATGTTTCCCCTGACCCTTAGAACTACAAATATGATCCAAACATATGCATAAAGTGCATCCATCCCCAATGAAACTATGGTTTGGCATACAAGATTTGGACATCTACCCTTTTAGATTCTAAGTCTTCTATAGAAGCACTCCATAGTCAAAGGTCTCTATCCTCAAAGAGAAAAATTCCCCATGTGCATCTTGCATACTTGGAAAACATAAGAGAACTAGTTTTCCATAGTCCTCCACTCAAGCCCAACAACATCTCGAACTTGTTCACACTTACCTATTTGGACCAATGCAAACAAAGTCCATAGGTGGTAGATTTTATTTTGTAACGTTTATTGATGACTTTAGCAGGAAAATCTGGATCTATTTTCTTAGGCACAAGTCTGAAACCTTTGCAAAATTCAAAGAATTCAAAGCAGAAGCTGAAAAACAGAGTGGCGAATATATAAAATCTATCAGGTCAGATGGAGCAGGAGAATACAACTCCAACGAATTTGCAAATTTCTGCAAATCACAAGGCATTATCATGCAAACTACAGCTAGGTATACTCCACAACATAATGGAGTGGCTGGAAGGAAAAACTAGACAATAATGAACATGGAAAGAAGCCTACTCAAAGATAAATGTTTGTCAAATACTTTTTGGGCTGAAGCAGTAGCATGCTCATCTTATCTCTTGAATAGATCTCCAACCACCAATCTAAAGATGAAAGTCCCTCAAGAAGTGTGGAGTGGGACAGAGCTAAATGTTGCTCATCTAAGGACATTCGGATGCATAGCATATTCTCACATCCCTTTCGAATTAAGGAAGAAACTTGATGATAGAAATGAGAAATTTATCTTTACTGGATACAGTGAAACATCTAAAGATTACAGGCTTTACAATCCAATCTCAAAGAAACTAATTCTCAGTAGAGATGTAAAATTTCTAGAAAATCAACTCTGGAACGAATCTAAAAATCAACAAATGGACAGTCAAAATCCATTGCTGCCCAGTTTTGAAAACACAGAAAATTCAGGATAGCCAATACCTCAACCTTCTCTTCCAAGATTGCAAGTACAAGGAAAACCTGAAAATTCTCAGGATAACTCAACTTCAAGTAGAGACTCATCCTCTGAACTTCAAAATCAAAAAAATCAAAGTTTGAGAGAAATCCATCAGCAGTTGGATGACATTGAATAGCACAATATTTTTGCATTAATGTCATGTCAACCTACATCTTTTAAAGAAGCATCTAAGGAGCCACATTGGGTTCAAGCCATGAACCAAGAGATTGACTCCATTGAGAAAAACAAGACATGGGATCTTGTTGATTTTCCCAGACACAGGAAGAGTATTGGTGTCAAGTGGGTTTACAAAACTAAACTCAATGAAAAAGGGTAGATTGAAAAACACAAGGCAAGACTTGTTTCCAAAGGATTCTCACAACAACCAGGTATTGATTATGGTGAAACTTTTTCTCCAGTAGCAAGAATAGACACTGTAAGGAATCTATTGGCCATAGAAACCCAACACAAATGGAAAGTATATCAAATGGATGTCAAGTCAGCTTTCCTGAATGGTTTCTTAGAAGAAGAAGTTTATGTCGATCAGCCACCTGGATTTGAAGTCCAAGAGTAGCCAGCCAAAGTATATCGGTTGAAGAAAGCCTTGTATGGCTTAAAGCAAGCTCCAAGATCTTGGTATAGCAGAATTGACACTTACCTGATCAAAAGTGGTTTCAGCAGAAGCCAAAATGAGCCAACTCTTTACACCAAAACAGATCAGCATGGTAAAAATTTTATTGTATGTTTATATGTTGATGACATGATATATAATGGAAATCTTGAATTAACCAATTTTAAACATGCCATGCAATCTGAGTTTGAGATGACAGATCTTGGCATAATGAAATATTTTTTGGGGATTGAGGTTGATCAATCAACCAAAGGAATTTTTCTCTGTCAGAAAAAGTATGAGCCTGATTTCATGGGCATCAAAGAAGCAACCAATTGTATCATTATCTTCTGCAGAGGAAGAGTATGTCATTGCTACCTCAACTTCCTGTCAAGCTATGTGGCTGCGAAGAATATTGAAAGATATGTCACATACAGAAAAGGATACAACTCCTATCTTCTGACACAACACCTCAGCAATTTCTCTATCCAAAAATCATGTGTTTCACAAGAAAAGAAAACACATTGACACTCTCTTTCACTTCATCCGTGAGCTAGTCAATAATGGTGATATTGCACTTCAATTGTGTGGATCTTGAGATCAGCTTGCATATATCTTCACAAATCCACTGGGAAAATGATCCAAGTGGATATCGGTGGCCACCCACCTTTTCCGACTGGCTCAAAACAGTTTTTTGGCAATTTTGGCAATTTACTATTTTTAGCAGGTTTTAACCTTCAGGGCCATTTTGAGGGCCTAAATGAAGGTTTTTTGAGATCAAGGTTCTCAATGATATCCAAAGTAATTATTTATCCCCCAAAATGAATCTCCTCGACGATACCTTTCCAACTAGCTAACACATGCTTAAAACGGAGATCGTATGCAAAAGTTACGACCCCGGGAAGTTGATGTACTAACTTACCCAAACGGGGCCCACATGACTTTTGGCGACTCATCTCCTAGGGTTAGATTTTTGGATGTCTATAAA